>PITA01008422.1:0-84536 GCA_004023965.1 Spilogale gracilis
CTTGACTTCTTTGGTTAGGTTTATTCCTAAGTATCTTATGGTTTTTGGTGCTATAGTAAATGGAATCGATTCTCTGATTTCCCTTTCTATTTTTTCGTTGTTGGTGTGTAAGAATGCAACTGATTTCTGCGCGTTGATTTTGTATCCTGCCACATTACCAAATTGTTGTATAGAGCTGAAGTTTTTAATTTTAAGTCCAACCTATTAACTTTTTTCCACAAAAAAATCATTGCCAATAGGTCTGGTTGACCTTATAATTACCATGTTATCTTCTGAGAGTATTATAGTTCTTTTACATTTACATCTACAATCCATTTTGAATTAATTTTTTGTGAAAGGTCTAAGGTCTGTGTCTAATTTTTTTTTTTTTGCATGTGGATGCCCAGTTTTACCAGTATCATTTGTTGAAAAGACTATCGGCTCCATTGACATCCCTTTGATCCTTTGCAAAAATCAGTTGACTTTATTCATGTGGTTATTTTTCTGGGTTCTCTACCCTATTCCGCTGATCTATTTGTCTAATTTGCCACCAATATTATGCTCTCTTGATCACTATAGGTTTACCATGACTCTTAAAATCAGAAAATGTTGGCCTATGCAAACGTTAGAATAAGTGTGTTGATATCCACAAAATAACTTTCTGAGAATTGGATTGGGATTGCACTGAATATATAAATCGATTTGTGAGGAGCTGATCTTAAAAGTCTTACATTTTCCTACTCATGAACGTGAAATAACTCTCCATTTATTTAGATCTTCTTTGATTTCTTTCACTAACATTTTTGTAGCTTTCTTCATATAGATCTTGTACATGTTTCATGTATTTATGGTGGTTTATTGTTAGAAGAATTCTACTCTATTTCTGAAAGAAATATTGAAAATTATAGTTCCAGAAATATTTTATGAAAATAGTGACACAGCTCATTTCCTCTAATAAAAGTGAACTTGGTATTTATTATGAAATAAAAATGTCATAAGAAGTGAATTTGCCAGGAGTTTAGGAAGGGGGTGAGAGTGGCAAATAGGTGGAACACAAGGAATTTTTAAGGCAGTGAAACTATTATGTATGATACTCTAATGATGGATACATAACATTATGGGTTTGCCCAAACCCATAGAAAAGTACAATACAAAGAGTGAACCCTACTATAATCTATTGTCTTCCAAAATAAAAATGTATCAATGTTGACTCATCAACTGTAATAAATAGATCACATTAATTCAAGATGTTAATAAATGAGAAAACTATGAGGAGGGGAGGGAGTATGTGAGAATTCTCTGTACTTTCTGTGTAATTTATTGTAAACCTAAACTACCTTTAAAAATAAAATATGGGACACCTGGGTGGCTCAGTCTTTTAAGTGTTTGACTCTTGATTTGGGGTGAGGTCATGATCTTGGGATCATGAGACTGAACCCTACATCAGACTCTGCACTGGGTGTGGAGTTTGCTTAAGATTCTCTCTCTCCTTGCCCTTCCCCTCTCCCCCCATGCTCTCTCTTGCTAAAAGAAGAAGAAAGAGAAAGAAAAAGAAAGAAAGAAAGAAAGAAAGAAAGAAAGAAAGAAAGAAAGAAAGAAAGAAAATGTTATTTTTTTTAAATCACTCCACGCTTTCTATTAGCTTTATTTGAGAATAGGATGTTTAGCCTAAAACTTATTTTTTTAAATTTTAAATAAACCCCAATTACTACATAATCCTTTCTTGTTTTATAAATTGCAATAAGAAAATGACCACAAGACATGGAAAGAGAGCGACCAACTCTTATTTTTCAGGTCAATTCCCATTAAACAATATAACAAAAAAATAAGTGAGCATCATTTATGCAAAAGCCTATGTGCTTTATGGCTCTAAGCCCATGGAAAACATGACTTGTTGTATGAGCCAACATGCTCCTTGGAGTCTAATTACTGAATTTTAAGTGGTGACCTACTTATCACTGCTTTATAGTGGGTTCAACAGGAACAATTTCTTATATGGATGCCTTTCAACACTCCTCTCTTCTCTCGTCACTCCACCCACTCTCACGCCCACCCTGAATGGCTGCAGCTATCAGCAGCACGAGGAGTTGGAATGTCTAACTGTGGCCATAGAAAGTGGTTAGCAGCAGAGTTACAGCCCGTCCTAGAAATGTGGCTTCGGCGGTGCAAGAGGACTCAAAGCTGACGCCAATTTTATTGACTTATGTCTCCAAGTTCAAAACAGTACCCAAAAGGAACTGTCCTTACTGGAGTGGAGAAGGACCAATGTGAAAGAAAGTCCCTGAGCTCCTCTCTCCTCCTGCATGTTTGCCACTCCTGGGCACAGAGGATTGGATCAAACAGAGCAGTGAGTTCAATGCACAGTCCAAGCAGAGCCAACCGGTCCATGCAGTGCCCTTGGCTTGCTTTCACTGATTGAGGGTCTGATTGATTCATTCATCATTTTGTACTTTATTCCTATCGCTGCTATTCTTCTTCTTCCTTAGTAGACGTACATGCCAATAGGTCTACTAAATGTCCGCATACGTGTACATATCTTTGAATGGGAATAACTTTCCCCCCTTTCTAATTTTTCTTTTTTCTTATTATTTCAATGCCAAAAAGTCTCATGAAACAAAATCATCTCTAAAGGGAGCCTGGACTGAAGCTACTTGAAATTGGTCACCTTGCGAAGACCACTAGGTGAGTGGTGCATGGGGTCCTAGGGCACATGGAGTGGCCTTTCCGCACAGGCAGGGGAAGCTACCAGCTGAGGTCAGCACTCAGAGACGACCTTCATCAAGACCAGCTTAAAACCCAGGACTGAAAAAATAAAATAAATTACTATTGAAAATAAAACAACAGGGCTTGTATGTAATTTGGAACAGGTTAGAATTTTATATGAAGTAAACAAAATTATTGACCATAAAATGAGATCCTTAGAATGGCAGAGTATGCAACTCCAAAATATGCAACTTTGGAATAAATATTATTTTAAGCTAGGGGCGCCTGGGTGGCTCAGTTGGTTGGGCGACTGCTTTCAGCTCAGGTCATGATCCTGGAGACCCGGGATTGAACCCCACATTGGGCTTTCTGCTTGGTGGGAAGCCTGCTTCTCCCTCTCTCACTCCCCCTGCTTGTGTTCCCTCTCTCGCTGTGTTTCTCTCTGTCAAATAAATAAATAAAATATTTAACAAAATATTTTAAGCTAAAGGCACTTAAAAAACTCGTGGTTTCAAGAAGGGCATTTTAATCTTCCCTTTGTACTTTAAAGTAGGAAATTGAAAATTCCCCTGTGAAACATGCCATTCCTGTACCAGACGGAAAGAAGCATTCTTATCATCAAGGATGAGAAGCTAAAACCTGGAGAATTCTATACAAACAGACCTTGTTAAAAATAATTCTTATCTTTGTTCAGCCTCCACACATAGTCTCATTATTTTTCCATAATTGCCTCCTTTGCTCAACCCACTAAAAATGCAGGCAGGCTTGCCATTTATTGGAGTTTCTTTGAGTCTTCATTCCTTCTGAAGTTTCTTGTGTCACATAAAACTTGTATAAATTTGTATGCTTTGTTGATTCATCTGTTCATCCATTTAATTTTTAGGCCCAGCCAACAAAACTCTAAGAAGGTAGAGGGAGAATTTTGCATCCTCTACATTCTGCAATGAAAGGTGGGAGACTGGAATGTTGTTTTTAAAGGTCTCTTCTCCCTTATCCCTCACCACCCCTGTTTCATGAGATAACCCTTTGACAAGTAATGGATCCATTCAAGATCATAGTTGACCAAACACGGTCGGAAGAAGAACTCTATTCAGAGTTAGGGCCCTTTCCAGTTAGCCTGGAGACTGTACCTCATCACTAGGATGTGCTCGTATAGAATCCTGGGAGGGATATGCCTTGAGCAGAGAAGCAGGATCAGAATTCAGGTTGGTGGAATGCCTCATAGATTTCGACACTTGCTTATCAGTATGCTCCAAACAAGTGATTCTGGAGCAACGAGGGAATTACTTTCTCATCAGAATCCGGGAGGAAAGTGTATAGTCAGTGTAGATATACTGAGGCTAAAGACCTTTACAGAGAAAGCTTTGAGCAAAGGATAGTTTACTTGGAGAAATGCATACCAGCACCATTTATACCAGGTAGAATCTAGAGCTATTCTAAGTCTAAAACCTTAGTCCTACATGTAAGGAGGTAAAATATGACTGTTATCTGCCTAATTTCTTTCTGTTTTTGAAGGTAGTAAAGTAAGTAGGCATAGGAAAAAATAAAATATCCACAATGAGAGGAAAGAAAAGTAAACCTTAGAAGGAAGCAGAGTGGTGATATTAGCCAAATTCTAGTAGCCAGGATGAAGGTGAGATAGTAAGTCAGATGGCAGTGGCAATGAGAGCTTCTGGAAACTTCGGAGCTTTGAGATAGCAGCAAGTGAAAATTACTTAACAAGTCTGCATTCTGTGTCTATGCTCTATGCCTGTATGGTTGTTCCAAAGAAATCACTGCACACTCCATGTCTTAACACAGCATACTTTGCAGGTTTGTAGTTCGGAGATGCAAAATGGGTCTCACTCACCTAAAATCCAGACATCAGCAGGCTGCTTTCTTTTCTGAAGTTTCCGGGATAATCCTTCCCCTTGACATATCCAGGCTCTAGAGGCCTCCCACATTTCTTGGTCTGTAGCACTCTGTCCCCATCTTCAAAATCAACAACACTGGGTTGAGATCTCCTTAGGCTGCATCACTCTGACCTCTCCCTCCTTTCTTTCCTGAGTTTAAGACTCTTGTGTCTACACTGGGTTCACTTCGATGATCCAGGTAAGTCTTCATATTTTTAGCAGTCTTAACTCCATCTGCTACCTGAGTTCTTAACACAACATATTTACAGGATTTGGAGATGAATGTGTGGACATCTCGGAGGTGGGGTGTTATATTCTGCCTTCCACAAAGCTCTTTAAAAATCAACAGTTGAGCTAACAAGATCTCTGTGATGCCCACACAAGGATCTACCTTGATCTAGTATGATGAAGAAGAGAATGCATGTGTCTCAAAAGGCTGCCTAACTAAAACAAATAGGACAGTAGCAGGGGAGCTGAATTATTCCTGAGTCATACCACCATATGTTCATGCCAAGCAAGCCACCAGAATCTTGTTCTTCCTATGGGATCAGGTAGGTATTGGGTAAGTATTTTCCCAGGGCGGCTGTGAAAATAGAAATGGATGAAACTTAGAGTACTAGACAGTGGGTCCCAACTGACCAGTGTGTCCCTGACAATTAATGACAGGGAGCTGAGACACTATCTGTGGTGGAGATAGGATGAGCTTGGCCAATTTGGCTTAAAGACTAAAACCCACCAGAACTATGCCTGTATGGTTGTTTCTAAGGGAGAGTGGGGGATAGTAAGGAGGAAGATAACACATGCAGTAGACAAAGAAACAGGAGTCAGGGAATTTCAAACCTGACTAAGACAACTGCCATCCCTTACCTGTTGTCTCACATTTGTACCTCCAGAAAAGACTTTGAAACAAATACTTAAATGTGAGAAGTTGTTGGAGGAGATTCCAGCAAGCACACCTGGGTGGGGGGAAGTATAATATGGAAAGGGAGGCAGCTAACTTAGTGTACATTGGTAAGCAGGTCAGTATGGGAACCTGTGACTTTATTCAGTGGGGACATTTGGAAGATTAGGTAGAATATGCCTCAGAGTTATCTCATCTGAAGGTAAGAAAACTGGGGCATTTATTCACTATCTTCCACTTCTCATTGATTGAAGTATCCTTTTCATTACTTTTAGTCAGCTCTACATACAGGCTGAACACACCTCCTTGGCCAGAAGAAGCAGGACCTTGTAGCATAGAGCAATATGCATGAATGCTAAATATTGAAGAAATAAGACCAGGTCACCAGTAGCATCTGCTCCAAGGATAGAAGGAGGAAGGAAGGGGCACAGTGGGATATCTTCAGGCTAGGGAGCGTTATCGGTAAGTTGTAGGCACAGAGAGGACTAGATAAGGGGCTTGGGTTTGTCTCTAGGGACCTTTTAATAGTTCTGGCCCAGTATGGCAGACAACATGCATGTACGAGCACCTAGCTACTCTTCACATTCATCTTCCAGCTGCAGATGATATATAAAGACAGGGACTGAACAGAGGCACACTGTCCCTCCTGGGGGAGTATGTATGGAACCTTCCCCTGCAAACAGAGTCTGACAGTTTTGATGCATAAGCTGCCATCGGAACAAGCACTGCAGGACAGAGGGGAACAACATCAACCTTTTGCAGAGAAGTCTAAAAGAAGCTCATTGTTTGACGTCAAGGACTTGCAGGAGCGCATTAAGGAGGAGTTGATTAAAAGCATGATTTGGAATTCTACAGCATTTAAAATATTTGAGCCTCCATTTTTGTAGTCCAGAAGGAATCCAGTCAGTACAGACATCCTAGTATATGCTAAGGTAGATTAGTAAAATCAGTTTGGCTTTAGTAGACCCTGAACTGTTGCTAAGGAGTCAGAAGCTTGCACTTGGTTGCTAAGGATTCAGGAGTCAACATCAAATAGAGGGCCTAGGGAGTGCCCTTGGCTGGTGAGAACTAAGACACAGATTACCTTCATTTCCCTGTTGGGTTTTAGCGATTTATAAAGAGGCCTGGAGGCAAAAGAAAAGGTTAATGAAGATGTGAGATACATAGCAGAATTTGTTTATTTAGATGAGATCATTATTTTCATTGGTAGCAGAAAAAATAGAAGCAAGGTCCTTTGGATGTCTTGTGTCCCAGAGAAAAGAGTTTAAAGTTGTCCTTGGACATATATTCATACATTCCTGAACTGCTATTCATATCGTGGACACACAGGACCCAACTTGAAGAGAACATTGACCCTGAAAGTGTATCTACTATCAACAGTGTAGCCTCTAGCTAAGCTATCAAAATGGTGACCCCAAGCCACCAATTAGAGGAAATTCAAAAATACCTTAGGGTTTCTGTAGATTTTCAGAAGACTATTCTTAGAGCACTAACTTCACAAAAGTTATAGCAGGGTTTCATCAGGAATCTTGAACATTTCCAACAGGGAAGGACAAGCAATACCTATTATCAATTGACCTCAATTATCAGGAATTTTAAAGTGTCTTAGGAGATTTTATAAGGGTATTGGAGAAGAATATTTTCAGGTTGGTAATCTACACAACTATTTAAGCAGATTTATTTTATTTATTATTTTTTTAAGATTTTATTTATTTATTTGACAGAGAGAAACACAGCCAGAGGGAACACAAGCAGGGGGAGTGAGAGGGAGAGGCAGGCTTCCCGCCGAGCAGGGGGCCCGATATGTGGGGCTTGATCCCGGGTCTCCAGGATCATGACCTGAGCGGAAGGTAGTCGCTTAAACAACTGAGTCACCCAGGCGCCCCTGAGGCAGATTTTCTTATGAAAGCTTTCAACAAAGAGGAAAAAGCCTACAAGCAGCTACTTCCTAGGGCATCAGGGAGTCTGTGAGGCTTCTGGTCTTCTGAGCAGATGAGCAGAGCTGTGGCCGACTGTTCAGTGTAGGCCTATCTGGGCACTTGATGGCCCTGCCAAGGCCTTCATTACCTATGTGGAAACCACTTCTATGGGTCTAGAAAGACATAAGTGGGATAAAAGTAAATATCCACCAGGATTGTTCTGATCATGAGGCTTGTTTTCATATTCAAAACTTGGAAGTCCCAGGCATCAGTAACTACTCTCAAGAACATATGTTTGAGGTGCCTCTTGGGTCACAGACTGGCTACAGTACATCTTCCCCAGTGATGAGCATACTGCGAACAGTGAGTGGCTACACTGACTGATCTGAACTTAGTGTCACTGGAGATTGGATTTTACCAACAAAACGTGGGCACCCTGGCTTTGGCCAGGCCCCTGTACAGACTGCTGAGATGACACCCCAAGAGCAGGCCTAGACAACTTGGGACTCAAGTGGATGTGCTTCTGAGAAAAGTATGACCAAGCATAAGAAGAAATTATACTCTCTCCTCCCTTTAATGTGGTACCCTCAAGGAGGTCTCCATTAGGACTGGGAGAGTCTTCTACCTTCTCTTGAATTCGGGCTGGCCCTGAGATAAAGGAGGTAATAAAAAAGAAGAGCCAGGCATTACTGACTGAAGTGTCCAGGATTATCTCCAAGCCCATGGGAATGGGTTCCCACCGCGCTCTTAGAGCCAACTAGAACTCATTAAACATGTCTTGTGTCGTGTGTCCCCAAGCTCAGAACACAAGCAGCACACTGTGTCATCCCCCAAAGGAATGTTCTCCATGGACACCTATGATCTACTAGTGGTGAGGAATCAATTGTGGTTTCAATGGTGGATTAAAACTGCCTATGATAAAACATGAAAAATGATGGAAGGTTTTTTAAAATCCACTTTTAAATGAATGGCAGTTCTTGCAAGAAAGTAAGGGCAATACTGTGAAGTAGAAATGAAGTGAGATCAGAAGTCCCAAAAGATTAGCAGGTGCTAAAGCTATCAGCTGACTTGGGAAGTCTATTTTTCACAGGAAGCTGAAACCTTCTGTTTTAACAACTGCAAGCTTTGGGTACTGCTCCTTGGAGACAGAGAACAAAGTAGGAAAAGTTGACTTTCCAGATACCAAAGGATTATAAAGCCATAATAATTTGAGTGAGATTTTAGCATAGAGAGAAATCAATCAGTGGAGGAGTGAAGACTCAGACCCACACATGTATTCAATAAATAGTCTGGGACAATTGTGTATCCACATGGAGAACAAGCATGCACACTTCCCCATGCCATGCACCTCATGTAATAGAGACTTAAATATAAAAGTATGATGTTACACTTTTAGAAGTACATATACGAGAGTATCCTTGGGACTTCAAGGTCAGAAAGGATTTCCTTAATAAAATAAAATCATGAACCAAAGGAAATATAGTGAAACATTCAAAGTCATTAAAACTGAGAGCTGCTATTCATCAAAAGAACTCAAAGAAACTGAAAAACAAGTGTCATACAGATAGATGACAATGGAGTAGGGAAGGAGTGGAGAGAGAGAGAGAGAGAGAGAGAGAGAGAGAGAGAAGAAAGGGTGGCTCAGATCCATAAGAAAAAGAGAAAGCAGCCCAAAGGGAGAGTTGGGATTGGCATTTCATAGACAAAGAAACACAAATGGCCAGGAAACATTAAAAATGCTCAAGATCATTAGTTACCAGGGAAACACATAAATAAATTGTATCGTACACATGCTATCTGGCAAAGTTAAGATATTCGATCGCATCTGGTGTCTGATAGGGCCGTGGAGCACCATGGAGCGGCACAGCAGTGCATTTCTGGCTGGAGCTAAGTTAGGACGATCTAGAGTCACCTGGTCAAGTACAGCTGCACGTACTCTGCCACTGAGCAATCTCACAGAGGATCATCTACACTGATAAAACTGGTCTACGTGCACCAGATACACGCTGAAGAATGCTCGCAACAGCATTCTTCTCATAGCAACAGCTCGGGGATCAAGCAACACCTCCACTGACAGGAGGAGGGACAACTAACGTCAGGGTGGCAGCTATCTCGGGGGAGAGGTGGGAGTCAGGTCAGGTAGTGCACGTGGGGGGTAATTGTACGGTTCTTAAACTGGGTGGAGGCATGTTGTTTTATTTCTGGGCTTTATGACACATGCGTGTGTATTGTAGTTGTATGTATCAAACATTTCACAGTTTTTAAGAAAGTCACAGACTGAGGGTTTTAGAGGGGAGGGGGATGGGGGAGTGGTTGAGCCTGGTGCTGACCACTAAGGAGGGCACATATTTAATGGAGCACTGGGTGTGGTACATAGACAATGAATTTTGGAACATTGAAAAAATGAAATTAAATTAAAAATTTAGAAAAATTCATTTAAAAAATCAAATCTGGGCTCATCACTGGGGGTGTGGGGTAACCAAGAGTCAGAGTGTTAAGCCCCAGCATCAGAATTATCTCTTATTTGGAATGAAAGCCTGTCCCAAGTAGGCAGCTCAACGACACCATTTTCCCACTGGAGTTACTCTCTTTGGATCCTAAAGGTGTGTTGCTTATTCATTTTACACCTTGTCTTCAAGCCCACTTCCTGTGGGGTCAGAAGGCACACACCCAGGCCCAGGTATTTTTTGATTCAGTGACTCTTGTCAGGTCACCTGTGGGATGTCAAGGATTGTGGGAAATACTTTAGCTCACTAAAATCTGGAAATTCAGATTTGTTCCTGCCTCACCCATGAAGACCCACCACTAAGGGTATTTTCTCTGAACATGTCCCTTGTCAGGAGGCTGGGTACACTTCTTCTGGGCAGAGGAGGCAGTAGTCAGCCTCTAATCCCTCCGGGGCTGACATTTCTGCAGAGTGCCTCCATGACCTTAGGTGCACGCCCAGATCCTGTGAGGAAAGTGATCATCCCACCCAGTCTCAGGCTCCTTTGCCTGGCCCTCAGGGACCTGGAGGATGATGACAACTTGTTCCTTCTGCCTTCCCTGCTTGTCTCAAACAATCCTCAGAAGAAAGTTTTGCACAGAGGTTCTTTGTCATCTTCATGAGGACATTTGACATTGCGTAGTTCCTTTTATGGACACAAAAATAATTGCCAGGAAGAAAAAAATGATGAGGGGTTCTTCCTACCCTCAACACACATGCATACACACAGAGAGCCGATGGAGTGAGACATTCATCACTCACCCTAAAAAGTAAACACAAAAGATCTTTGATAAATTAAAAAATCTCACCCCAGGTAGAGGAAGAGCGGACAAGGCAAATTCTCTAAGCCTGAGTACCCCAAAGTCTTTATGCCCACTCCAAGTCCTCAGAGGATTCATGAGGATTTTCAAGATTTGACTACTCACGTCCCCTGCCTCATCTCCCCTTGCCCTGCACCTACCACCTGTGCTTCAGCCATGCTTTCCATTCCTTCATGTTTTGTTTTGCCTCAGAGTCTCTCACAAATAGATCCCTCAGAGAGACGTCCAGAACATTCCCCTTTCTTATCCCACCCTCATCTCCACGACCCAACACCATGTAGCTTCAGTCTCCCTTTACTTTTTACGGTGTCCTCAGCCTTCATTTCCCTCAGAATTAAACACTCATTTTTCCCTAGCCAGTGAAATCCAAAGTGCCATGTTACTTATGTAAACACATGTCTGCTACAGCATTCTGTGTTTTCTGTGTTTTCTGGTTGCAAGTAGCCTCTAGGGTCACTATCCCACATGACTGCCAGGGAGGGCTCTTGGAATCTGAGGCTGCCAAGTGAAAGAATTGGCGCAGCTGCAATCTGTCGCTTTGCCAGACAAGAAACGAAGACACAATTTCCCAGTTGCTTTCTACGCAAGCCACCTTGCCAGAACTCCCTGGGATTTAGGATGAGCATTCTTTACCACTGGCTTCCACAAGGCAAATTAGGAAAGAGACCGCATGGGACTCAGTAGCAACAACCAATTCATTCCCATTTCAGTGAAGCCGCCATGAGACAGCCGTCACATCCCCCAGTCTTACACTGCGATGACGGCACGTGATGGACTGTGCGACAAAACAGCTCTCTGGTCCTCAGCAAGGGCTGGCACTGGGGAAGGACGTGTATCTCTAGGAACTAGTGGTTTCTAGCTGCAGAAACAGCCACTAGTTTCCTTCATCCGCCATGAAACAAAACAAAACAAAGCAAAACAAAACGATGGCAAAAATGCCAAAGAATTGACTTTTTTGAGTTCCTGTCTTTAAAACACTTACATTGGTTTGTAGCAGGGATAGATCAGGGACTTCAGAAACCACAGTCCAGGGAGTTAAAGCACGGTTTTGTTGTTGTTGTTGTTGTGTTTTTAAAAATATTTATTTATTTATTATTTATTTATTTATTTACTTATTTATTTATTTATTTTCAGAGAGAAATGTTATTCATGACCTAAACCCAAAGATATATGCTTTTTTATCCTTTGGGTTCAGAAAAATAATGAGATAGAATCAGAGTTTCAAGACTTTTCCAGGCCAGAGCTAGGAAGAATAGATCTTCATAGCTAACTCTAGTAAACTTTTTTTTTCTGTTATATTTTTATTTACTTTTTTTTACTTTAAATTTATTTATTTTTTTCAGTGTTCCAAGATCCATTGCCCATTCCCCACACCCAGTGCTCCATGCAATAGGTGCCCTCAGTACCCACCACCAGGCTCTCCCATCCCCCACCTCCTTCCCTCCAAGACCCTCAGTTTGTTTCTGTGTCCAAAGTCTCTCATGTTTCATTTCTCTCCCTGAATTACCCTACTTCACATTTCCTTTCCTTCTCCTACTGTCCTCTATATTACCCCTTATGCACTACAAGTAAGTGAAACCATGTGATACTTGACTTTCTCTGCTTGGCTTATTTCACTCAGCATAATCTCTTCCAATCCAGTCCATGTTGCTACAAAAGTTGGATATTCATCCTTTCTGATGGAGGCGTAGTGTTCCATTGTATATGTGTACCACATCTTCTTAATCCATTCATCTGTTGAAGGGCACCTTGGCTCTTTCCACAGTTTGGTGACTGTGGCCATTGCTGCAATGAACATTGGGGTACATATGGCCCTTCTTTTCACTACATCTGTATCTTTGCGGTAAATGCCCAGTAGTACAATTGCAGGGTCATAGGGTAGCTCTTACATATAGAAGAATGAAACTAGACCATTCTCTTACACCACACACAAAGGCAAACTCGAAATGGATGAAAGACCTCAACATGAGGCAGGAATCCATAAAAATCCTGGAAAAGAACATAGGCAGTAACCTCTTTGACATCGGCCACAGAAACTTCTTTCAAGACACGTCTCCAAAGGCAAAGGAGACAAAAGCAAAAATGAACTTCTGGGACTTCATCAAAATAAAAAGCTTCTGTACAGCAAAGGAAACAGTCAATAAAACAAAGAGGCAAGCTATGGAATGGGAGAAGATATTTGCAAATGACACTACAGACAAAGGGCTGGTATCCAAGATCTATAAAGAACTACTCAAACTCAACACCCTAAAAGAAGATGAACACATCAAAAAATGGGCAAGAGACATGAAGAGGCACTTCTCCATAGAAGATCTACAAAGGGCTAACAGACACATGAAAAAATGTTCAGTGTCACTAGCTATCAGGGAAATTCAAGTCAAAACCACACTGAGATACCACCTTACACCAGTCAGAATGGTCACAATTAACAGGACAGGAAACAACAAGTGTTGGAGAAGCTGCGGAGAAAGGGGAACCCTCTTATACTGTTGGTGGGAATGCAAGTTTGTGCAACCGCTTTGGAAAGCAATGTGGAGATTCCTTAAAACAAAAAAAATAAAGCACACTTTTTATGCTAAATCCATAATGCTGTTCTGTTCACCTGTGTGTAGCCACTTTGTTTATGTTTGCCTTCCAAAATGGCACAGAGCCCATGGATACTTTTTTATATAAGACAGTCCTTCTAATAACTGAATTTCTCATAGCTCCCATGACTATTTCCTTTCCAAAAAATATTCTGTGTCTTTGGTCATTCTTTAGGGGTATTGTTTCTTAGATTGTTCACCAGTTTATTTTGCAGTCTCTCAGAAGGTGCAACATCCCAACGCTCCAGCACATGCCTAGGTGTGACCGAAGAGCCTGTGTTCACTTAAAATACCATGTTTGACAAGCTGACTTATGATGTTGCAACAGTGCATGTTTAAATTTGCTTTGCTTGTTCACCCATTGTATACATTTCTGCTCTCATCTGAGTATGAGGACTTCCAAATCTGCATTCAGGTTAAAAAAAAAATCCTCGCATGAGCCCCTAGCACATGCTCTAAAATTCCTCTCCCTCAATTATTCCTGGGTCCATGCCGATGCCTTCTCACTGAACTGCACTGTGGCCTTCCAGATAAAATCAATACTTTAAGTGAAATTTAAATCAAAGCATGCAAGCTTTCACACTGGCATCCACACAGAGTATATCAGGATGTGACTATTAAGTTGTCTGGGTTTAATAGAAGCACTTGGTTTAGAATCACTTGTTGCATCAGCACAGCTTGAGAAAAACAGATCCTCAGTTATAACACATAAGTCACATTTCACAGGGGGTGTGAGGAAAATTGCTGTCACAGAAATAAGGGAAGAAACTTTGTCCCAACTGTCCCAATCCTACCCCTGGGCACATTTTCACTCTTGGATCCACAAAAAAGGAAGATGTGTAGAGAATTGTCAGGGTCCCCAAATTAATGCATTTTTATTTTCTCCTTTCCCCTCTGCCTTGCTTAATTCCCCTCTGCAACATTTCTCTTCTAGGCCAATATAAGAGTTGCTTTTTGCTTTCACAGCTGCAGTGATTTTAAAGACTTGAAAACAGTAACCAGCCTCGGAAAAAAGCTCCAGCAGGAAGCAGGAGTGCTGGGCAGGCGGTGTCTATCTTCTGTCAGCTAGGACAAGTCCCTGCTTCTTGTAGAAAGAAGACAGCATTGTCTGAGTTCCAGCTTCCTAGAAGCCAGTGGTTACAGTACAAACAGTTTATTGTGAGATGATGGCAGGAAGTATTGGTAGGACTATGGGGAAGAGACTGGGAAGGGAAAGAAGCCAGTGGAGAGTTACTCTTTTTTTTTTTTTTAAAGACTTTATTCATTTATTTGACAGAGAGATCACAAGCAGGCAGAGAGGCAGGCAGAGAGAGAGGAGGAAGCAGGTTCCCTGCTGAGCAGAGAGTCCGATGCGGGCCTTGATCCCAGGACCCTGAGATCATGACCTGAGCCGAAGGCAGAGGCTTTAACCCACTGAGCCACCCAGGTGCCCCGGAGCATCACTCTTAAGCAAGTTGCCATGCTAGGAACTAAAACTTGATCCTGCTAGAGGTGTCTGGGAACCAGGCTGCGTCCACACCTGGGAGCTCGTGGAGAGGGAGCTGTGGCTTCTATCCACCAGCTCCACTGGGCATTTCTTTGAGGGTAGCTCCTGGGCATCACTAATGCTCCCGCTCCTCTGGCCTGTTGTGCTTTAGCAGAGCAAGCTCAGGCAGGCCAGAGGAAGTTGTTGGGAAAAGCAACACAGATGCTGGTGGTGGGAAGGCAGATGTGCTGGTCTGGATTTGCTTATCAGGGAGGAAGTAGAAAACAGATTGAGCTCATTAGGATAGAGCTAAGAGGATAGAGGAGAGATGGTCCTGTGATCGGTCAGCTTTTCAGCTACAGGGAGCAAGCCGGTGATGACTGTCCTGCAAGCTGTCTGCTTACCAGCCACGTAACAAGGGCCAGAGGTCCACACCTGTCTCAAAACAAGTGATTATCTCTACCTGACTCTTGATACACTTTCCTTCTTCCTCCCTATTTCAACAAAACCTCAAAATTCTTTGCCAGCAGCACATTAAATCCCATTTGTAATATTGCAAAAGATGATCAGATATCAGTTTTGAAGATTTTGGTCTGTCACAGTTTAATCCACTTACCCATCTAATCTGTCATAATGCACCCCCCCCTTTTTCATTTTTTGGGACAGTTTTCTATTATCTACCTAATTTTTAGTACAGTGCTAAAATCACTACATTGCTATAATGTAAGTGCTAAGATTGCCCACCAAGCCCCATAGGAAAGTAAGGAGGATAGGTTCAATACTAAAAGAGATATGAGGGAAAAGAAGAAAACTCAGGATTTCATCCAAAACTGAATTTCTTCACTCTAATGCAAAATTCCAAATTTTGAAAATGGTGAGGCCAGTACAAAAGGCATGGATCAGGACTTTAATGGGACTATTTGAAATTGCCTTAAGTAAAGCAGCACAAAATCCTCATCTTTTTAAATTTTTTTTTCATGTTAGGCTTATTTCATCCTTCAGCTGTCTTCCAGTATCATTTAGACTGAAAGAAAACAAAAACTGCTTCCAACAGCCCATTATTACTTTGTTCCTTCCAGTTGTTTCAGAAGCAATGGCTGAGAGAACTCTTTGCCATTAGCCATAAACTTTCTTAACTAGTCAGTCACAGCAAAAATCAAATAATATTCTTCTGTATATAACTGGAAATATTTATATTTAGTTAAAAGGATTTTCATGGAAATGAAGGGGACATTCAATCCAAGGAAAGATTATGGAACCGATTTTATTCTCTATGCTTCTCACCAGCTGTATTTACCTTGTTCTCCTTTTTTTTTAACTGTGAAGCGTATGGGGTTCCAGTTAACTGGCTTTCTTGACTATTGATACACTATAAATGAAACTATATTAAACATCCTTCATGACAAAAAGTTGTCTGCAGAAAATTTGATTCTTCCTTGATGATTCAGAAGTGTTTATAATTAAGACTGACCGTTATGCCATTCGATTCTTAGATGTTGGTTATCTGACTGGCGACTTGGAGTCCGGATGAGTTGTTTCTGATTGATGGATCATTGAAAGACCATAGAAAACATATTGTTTTGATTTTGGTCTCCTGAAAGACTGTGCATTATTTATAGGTTGTCTTTAATTATATATGCTTTTTATGATTCACAACATTGTTCATTTTAATTTTCCATAGTAATTATCAGTGAAGGTCCTCATGCATATTTGCCACAATCATTGTATTATCATGATTTACTCTAAAAAGAGAAGGTAGTAGAAACAAAGAAAATCTTTTTAGATATACCATGGAAATCAAATCCTTCCCTGTGTCTGTCATAGTGACTGGTCATTTCTTTGTTCCTGACATCATTATCAAACCCGTCAGATCCCTGACCCATCCATATAGTGAGGGTTCATAACTCCAGTCTTCCAGACTTCTCAGTCCTCGATTAGACCGCATCTTTATCTTCTCTTCATCTCCTTAACCTAAGTTCCAAACGGAAGCTGTCTTTGCATGTGGTTTCCATTAGGTCAAAAGGTAGCTTGACCCTGAGGGCTCTGTGGGATGGTTACATCATCCCACTGGCCATTCATTTCTGTCTGGAAGGATTTTTTATGTGAATTAAATGTGGTGACACCTGACTGGAACTTAGAATATCAGTGTTATTTTTACCTACAGTAAAGAGTCTTATATTGGCTTCCCCAGAAGTCTACCCGAAGACAAGGATATGGGAGCAAATGGCCTATTTGGGAGGTAGTCCCAGAAAGCACAGTGGAAGAGTGAAGAAGTGAGACAAGACAGGGCGTTCTACAGGTGAGTTGATGAGTAGCTTACATCTGCTGTAAGGTGGGCTCAGTCCTGATGGGGACCGCTGACAAAGTAGGTAGGACATGCTTCAGAGTTGTCCCATCTCATGTTTGAGGAAGCTGGATTTTCTGTCTGCCACTGGTTGAGATCTATTCCCTAGGGCACTAATTTACAATGTTTATGGTCTATGGTCTGTCTGTGGTTTCTGTGGACTGAGCACACCAAAGAGCAAGCCCTCAGGCAGAGCCCCAGATGTTTGCAGCAGGAAGCATTAAGTGTTCATGAGATGGTGAGTGTCTAAGTGAGCATTGGAACCATCTAGAAGGCTCATTAATACACACTGCAGGGACTGTCCCTCAGAAGCTCTGATCCAGTAGCTCTGGGGAGGAGTCAAAATCTTGCCCTTCTAATATTTCCTAAAATTTGGTGATGTCTATGATCCTGGTCCAGGGACCAACTTTGGGACTGCTGGCCTAGTAGGAAAAGGTGGGGCTTCAGTGGTGTCTGCTCCCAGAGTGCATACTAGTAAAATCTTCAGAGTGACTAGTCTGTGTTGTGGGCAGTGGATAAAACTCAGGGAAAGAGAAAGATGATGGCATAAGAGGGAAGTGTACTGGTGCAATATCTTTTTCTCTCTGTCATAGAGAATACAATGTCTTGGCCCAGTGATCTGATCTACAACTATACTCCTGAATGTCACCTTCATTTATAATGGAGAAAACAGTCCAGTTTTTGAAAATCATGGTGGTCATGGTGGTTCTTTCTTTCTTTCTTTCTTTCTTTCTTTCTTTCTTTCTTTCTTTCTTTCTTGCCTTTCTTTCTTTCTTTCTTTCCTTTCTTTCTTTCTTTCTCTTCTTTCTTTTTTCTTTCTTTTTTTTTATTGTTACTTAAATTTTTTTTCCAGTGTTCCAAGATTCATTCCCCATTCCTCACACCCAGTGCTCCATGCAATAGGTGCCCCCGTACCCACCACCAGGCTCTCCCATCCCTCCACCCCCTTCCCTCCAAGTCCCTCAGTTTGTTTCTGTGTCCAAAGTCTCTGTTGTTTCATTTCTCTCCCTGGATTACCCTACTTCCCATTTACTTTCCTTCTCCCACATACATAATGGAATACTACGCCTCCATCAGAAAGGATGAATATCCAACTTTTGTAGCAACATGGACTGGACTGGAAGAGATTATGCTGAGTGAAATAAGCCAAGAAGAGAAAGTCAAGTATCACATAGTTTCACTTTCTTTTTTCTTTCTATTATATTGTTAGTCACCATACAGTACATCACTAGTTTTTGTTCCATGAGTGAGTGAAGCCATATGATAATTTATTTTCTCTACTTGACTTATTTCACTCGCCTAATCTCCTCCAGTCCCATCCATGTTGATGCAAAACCTGAGTATTTATCCTTTCTGCTGGCTGCGAGTTATATTCCATTGGGTATATGGAACACACCTTCTTTATCCATTTGTCGGTTGAAGGAAATCTTTGCTCTTTCCACAGTTTGGAGATTGTGGACATTGCTGCTATGAACATTGGGGTACATATGGCCCTTCTTTTCACTACATCTGTGCATTTAGGGTAAATACCCAGTAGCGCAATTGTAGGGTCATGGGGTAGCTCTATTTTTAATTTTTTAAGGAATCTCTACACTGTTTACAAAGTGGCACCAACTTGCATTCCCACCAACAGTGTAAGATGGTTGCCCTTTCTTCACATCCTCTTCAACATTTGTTGTTTCTTGCCTTGTGAATTTTTGCCATTCCAACTGGTGTAAGGTGGTATCTCAATGTGGTTTTGATTTTAATTTCCCTGTTGGCTAATGAGGATGAACATGTTTTCATTTGTCTGTTAGCCATATGTATGTCTTCTTTGGAGAAGTGTCTGTTCATGTTTTATGCCCCTTTTTTTTACTTGATTATTTATTTATTGGGTGTTGCATTTGAGAAGTAATTAATATTGCAAAGCTGTGATTACCAAGACAGCATGGTACTGGCACAAAAACAAACACATAGACAAATGGAACAGAATAGAGAGCCCAGATATGAACTCTATGATCAAATAATCTTCAATAAAGCAGGAAAAAATATCCAATGGGTAAATGATAGTCTCTTCAATAAATGATGTTGGGAAAATTGAACAGCTATATACAGAAGAATGAAACTTGACCATTCTCTTACACCATACACAAAGATAAACTCAAAATGGGTGAAAGACCTCAATGTGAGATAGAAATCCATCAAAATCCTAGAGGAGAATAGGCAGTGATCTCTTCAACTTTGATCATAGCAACTTCTTTCAATACATGTCTCCAAAGACAAAGGGAACACAAGTGAAAATGAACTTTTGGGACTTCATCAAGATAAAAAGGTTCTGAACAGCAAAGGAAACCGTCAACAAAACAAAGAGGCAACCAACAGAATAGGAGATGATATTCGCAAATGACACTACAGACAAAGGGCTGACATGGTGGATTTTAAACTTTCCTATAGACACATGCATGAGGGACAAAGGCCTTGAGTGTGACACCCTAATCTCAGATGTTGAGAACTGATAATACACTGTAATTATTTGTAATTATGATTTTTATTGTGTTATGCTAGTCACCATACAGTACATCATTAGTTTTTAATGTTCTTTTCCAAGATTCATTGTTTATGTACAACACCCACTGCTCCATGCAATACATGACCTCCTTAATACCCACCACCAGGCTCACACCTCCTCCTGTAATCACCATTTTACTCATTGTTAAATTACAAGAACACCCCAAGAAAAGCCTCAGTAAAAAAGGAAATTAGTCAGTGTTTATTCTCAATTCTGGTCATTCTATCCCTTCCCAGACACTCAAGCCAGTCTAAAGGAAGTTTCAAGAGTAAGATGCCAGGCAACATCTACAGCTTCTCTGTGCATCCACCAGAAAGTCTCCTGGAGAAAGTGGGTAAGTGCCTCTGGTGCCAGGACCATAGCACTGAATTCAGAGACATCATTGACTCACACTGTGTGAACTTGGGTTGTCCAGTGAGACTTGGATGCTGTATTGTTGCAGTCATGTGTATCTCATCCAGCTCTGCCATTTACAGGAAGCACCCAACCCAGGTAGGTCAGCCGCCACCTTGGATTCAAGCAAGATGACTTCCTAGATGGTATTAGCCTCATGTGTGTGAGGCACGGCCTGAAGGGATAGCTGAGTTTCAGAAGTCTCCATCATCTACAATTGTGTGTCTGTTGGTGAAGGTTTTTGTGGGAGTGTGGGAGGACAAGATTAAACTTCCATCTGTCCCTGGAAAATATTTCTGCTAGGCATCATGACGATCCAGCTCTTTTCTGTATAAGTGCTGTAAGATACTGTCATCTCCACATATTTTGAACCTATTTTTGGCATTATTAACATGGTTGCTGGGCAGGGAGTAATGTTGTTATAGTGATATCTAAAAATAGCTCTAATTTTCATCAAGGAAATAATTCCCAAGCTCTGGCACTTTTTGTATTAGTTGTAATTGCTTTTGACACATTTCCCATCTGATTGCAATGTGCAGGTGTGTAATGGGACCCATGCCTTCCTGACTTAAACCAGTGCCAGGAGCAAGTTTTTCATTAAGAGTGGTTCAGCACATGAATTTCCAACTAGTATTAGAAACCCAAGGTCATCCCAGTGCCTTTATAAAAACAGTGAGAAAGCAGAGGTACCAAGGTGTTAGGGACTGCCCCAAGAGTACTAGACAATTTAGCAGGAACTACAATGAAACCAGGTTCCAAGATCCACAACGTCCTGCATGAATTCAGCCATCCAGCCTCAAAAACTCACACTCATCTGACTTTCTCTTCCTTTTCTTCCCCTGTATATAGTTGTTCATGCCCTGCCATTATGTATTTTTTGAATTCTGTCTCCTACAATTCTCCAGTTCCACTGTGATCATTTTTAGCCCTTCACTCATTCATGTATTAACTTCAGCTGTCACCCAACTTGTCACCCTGGTGGCCATCTTTATCTGCTTCAACCCCCCCTCCATTCCACTTCCAGACTAGACTTTCCTCATACATTGCTATGAATTTTTCTTTTGTAATGGAAGGCTGTTCCTAAGTTACAGAGGTAGAGAGTTAAAACACATTTCTAATAAATGTCAATTAGGTGCTGTAACAGCAGAACCTTCAGGTGTCCTGCCATGTCACCCCATTCCCACCCATGCTGATTGTTTCCTACTGTGAGCTCCAGTGACTCAGTCTGAAGCTATCTCTGGTTGAGGAGGATGCCTCACTTAATTCAGAGAAAGCAGGTAGAATCAGGAGATTGAGGCTTCAGGGAGTGACTCTCAACCAGTGATATGTGGTAGATGGTGGAACCTATCTCAACTTCTTAACAGGGAATTAACAGTGATAACTTGTGTGATGGCACACCTGTATCAATACCCTTCTTTTCCTTCTCTCATTTTTCCATTTTCCACATGGAGCTTCTTGAGATTATCTCCCAGATGAACAACTTGCACTTGAATCCTAGTCTCAGAAGCTATGTTTGTGGGAAGCTAACCTAACATATATGGGATAAAAGGGGCACAAGGCTCAAGTCTGGGACCAGGAAAAGAGAGTCAAGATGAAACCTGAGGTCAGGAAGGGACCAGCCCATTAGAGAAATAGGAGATGTCAGAGAGACTTTTTTAGAGACCTGGGGAGGACTGAGCATGACTCATTTGAGGAAAACTAAAATTATTTCTTAGAAGGCACCCCCTACAATTTTGCTCTAAGGCAAAGTGCAGGAAAGTGAATAGGGAAAATTTGGTAAAGTGGTGAGCAGAATCTTGAAAAGGGCCCTGTTCTTTATGCTGAGGAAAATGGGAGGTCATAGAAGAGGTTTACACAGGAAAGGAGCATGATCATATTGGCAGTTTTGAAGGATTTCTGTCTCCAGTCTGGATGACAGATTGGGGTAGGGGCAAGAATAAAGGCAGAGAGACAATTAAGAAGCTGTTACAGTTATTTAGGCAAGAGGTGACGGATTTGAAGAATATGTAGCAAGTGGAGATGAAAGGACTTGGTTTGATGGAAGGTGATGGTTGGGGAGAAGGAAGAATCCAGAATGATCATAGAATGGTGGCTCAAGAAACTAGGTGGATAATGCTTCCATTCACTTAATGAGACGATGGAGCTGGGGATTATGTAGGGGAAGAAGATGATGGGTTTTGTTTGGGGCTTGCCATATTTGAGCTTTATGTAGGAATGTTTCTATTTGACATATACATAGGAATGTTGAATTAGATGGGATTATATGGGTCTGAAGTATAGGAAAGAATCAGCATACAGGTTCTAAATAAAGACATACAAATGGATGAAATGTTTCAGGGAAACATTATTATTTGTTTGACAGAGATTGAGAAGATACAAGTGCTAGGAGATTCATGAGAACAATGTTTTATGGGTGGGTAGCAATCAGAAAAGGAAGCCAAGGGGGATAACTCAAAAGTATGGGTGGAAAATCAGGAAAATGGGAATGTCACAAAGGACAAGGGAAGAGAAATGCTGCCAAGGTTGAAGCTGAACTAAGACCTGAAAACTCTCTGTTGGATTACAAGGCAAGTAGGTCTTTCATGACATGTGGAGAATGATTTTCACTGAGTGGTGGGGAACCGAGATCACTGCCAAGTGGCTAAGACTTGAGATAGTATTGTGAGTGAGGCAGGTGTAGACAGATCTTTCTAGAACTGTGACTAAGAAGAGGCTAAAGGAAGCAGTCAGAAATTAAATCTGTGTTTTGACAATGACCATTAGAGGAACATATAAACTTGCTGCAGTGACAAGTGTGGAGCCCAGTGGATTCAATTTCCAGAGGCATATAAAAAAAGTTGGACCTAAAATTATGAGTCTGTCTTACAAGAGAATTGTTGGCTGATCAGAGCCTCATCAGCACAGTAATGATGCTGGGAAGTGAATTGGGTGGGAAGAGAAACTTTGGGAGAGGCAAACTTTTCCTCTACCCTCCTCAATTCTCTATCTTGACCCAAGAACTAAGTTGATATAAGACAGATCAACAGGAAAAAAGCATATACATTTTATTTTTCACATGTACTTGGGAACTTTTACAAGAAAACAAAGACACAAAAAGTGATTAAGCCTATGTGCTGATATACTAGTTTAGACACAGAGTAATAATTGTAAAAAATGACTAAAATGGATAGGGAACCTAAGGGAAGATGAGGATTATTTTAATATGGTTTGTTTTTACAGATTTCTCTCAACCTTACTCCCCATCTCTGATGATAAGAATATTATTTTTCTTACATGGGAGTTTTAGTGCTTGCTTTCAGAAATAAGAGGAGAGGTCAACAGTGCTCTTCCTGCATCTTCTGTTCCTCATGTGCCTTTAGTTCAAAGTGATTTGATGTCAGAGTTGACATATTTTGGGGTGGTATGCTCTGCTATCCTTTAGAACTTTGGTCTAAGAAAATGTTCTCTATGGTGAAGAAGACAGAAAAAATATACTTAGCAATACTTATTTAATCAAAACTATCACTGATGCCAGACACTATGCTGAGTTTGGTGTAACCTAAGAAAGAATAGAAACAGAAGTATCAGCATAGAATGAGAACGAAGAGCCAGGAATACCAAAAGAAGCCCAAAGAGAAGATATCCATGTACTTCAAATGAGATGGCAGTGGACCCAAAGAGGTTCATCTTTGTAGGACTTCTGAGTAGAATCCAAACATGTTCATTGCCTTTCTGCCTACTTGACCTCATCTTATAACCTGTAGGGTCCTCTGCCTTGCTTCCTGATTCAATTTTGATCCTCAAATGCTATGCCTCAGACTTCTGCCCAGGAGAGACACCACTAATATGAGACATGAGGACTGCACAGGTGTCCAAGGCTGCACTGACCAGCATGCTGGTACTCGGTTATTCCTCTCCCTTGTGTACCTTCCCATTAGCAACCTTCATCATCTCACAAACTCACAAAGAACAGTTCCCTTATTTTACTTTCTAGAGTGATCTGTTAGGATTAAACTCAATCGTCCATTTTCTGTAACCATCAGCACCATGAATACTTGCTATTGTAACTTGTTTCAGTGGTCACTACCAAATATTTTCATTAAAACCAAACCATCATGGAAACAATAAACACTACACAAGCAATTCCAGGGGAGGGGACAGGAAGAAGAAAAGTCTAAGTAGAATGTGTCTTGAGGATGACAAGGGCCCAGGAGTTTTTTTTTTTTCTCATTTATTAAGTCAGCAGGGAATATTTTCAAAGACAACCCTTGTCACAGAGAGATGTTAGTTGGCCTTCACCTTGTGTCTTGGTCTTGTGTCCTCTGACTTTCTGATGTAGTTGATTATTTACATTTGCCTGACATTAATTGTGATTTTATAGTACACCATATGAAAAGTGAACTTCCAAAAATGTGTCATTAAGTCATATGTGCAGCTGTTATACATCTGAGCTTAAGATAAGCTCAAAACTGCACAAGGCAAATGTATTTCTGTTCTTTAAGAAACTACTATTTGGGAGAAAAGAATAAACAATAATATGCTTAACAGGATTTATTTATTCAAAATTACTTCTGGTGCCAGAAGTGCCTGAGTGGGTCAGTCAGTTGAGTGTCTGACTCTTGATTTCAGCTCAGGTCCTGATCTCAGGGTTATGAGATCAAGTCCTGTGTCAGGATCTGTGCTCAGCATAGAGGCTGATTGGGATTCTCTCTCTTTGTCCCTCCTCACCAATCCCCCCACCCACACCTCTTTCTCTCTCTAAAAATATAAAATAAAATAAAATAAGTACTATTGGTGCCAGACTTCATGCTCAGTCTGGGGTTATGGGGGAAAGTATAAATATGAATACAGTCTCCTGAACTCATTTACTGGCAGGAGAGAAAGATTTATTTAAAAATTCACAATACAGTGGCAACTGGGTGGCTCAGTCGTTAAGCATCTGCCTTCGGCTTAGGTCATGATCCCAGAGACCCAGGATCGAGCCCCGCATTGGGCTCCCTGCTCGGCAGGAGGCCTGCTTCTCCCTCTCTCACTCCCCCTGCTTGTGTTCCCTCTCTAGCTGTGTCTCTCTGTCAAATAAATAAAAACTTAAAAAAATAATAATCCACAATACAGTATAGTCTGTGCTATAATAGAGATTTGCATATATCTTTTTTGGAGAAAATACTAAAGTGCTATCCACTTATTAATTATCAAGACCATATTTTACATAAAAAATCATTAGAAATGATAAGAAATACATTTCAGTATGAAACCTTTTAGCTTTTTGTTTTGCTTAATTTCCCTGAAATCAGCTCTCTTTATTTGTTATTTTTATTTAATTTTTTCAGTGTTTCAAGTTTCATTGTTTATGTACCCCACTCAGTGCTCCATGCAATACGTGCCTTCCTTAATACCCACCACAAGGCCCACCCTCCCAGTTCCCCCTACCAAAACCCTCAGTTTGTTTCTCAGAGTCCACAGTTTTGGCAGGTTTTTCTAATTTTTCTATTAGTGAAGAGATATTATATGCAAAAAATGCATGAGGTTCCTTAGAGTAAAAAAAAAAAAATACTGTTATCTTAATCATTAAGAAACATAAATTAAATAAAAGTCCAATATAAAAATGAGGTTTAGGTTGATTCTACATAATTGTTTTAAGAATCAAAGGAAGATTAAAAAAAGAATCAAAGGGGGGCGCCTGGGTGGCTCAGTTGGTTAAGCGACTGCCTTCGGCTCAGGTCATGATCCCGGAGACCCGGGATCAAGTCCCACATCGGGCTCCCTGCTCGGCGGGAAGCCTGCTTCTCCCTCTCTCACTCCCCCTGCTTGTGTTCCCTCTCTGGCTGAGTTTCTCTCTGTCAAATAAATAAATAAATTCTTTAAAAAAAAAAGAATCAAAGGAAGATGAAAAACATCACAAGTTTTCTGATTCTGAAATCCCACATCGCATTCGGTAATTAATAAACTTTTTAATTATAGACTAATTTTAGAATTACAGAAAATAATTGAAATATGGTACAAAGACTTCTGGTACCCAGTTTCCCCTCATAGTTACTCTTATATACCTATGCTACATTTTTCAGAACTAATAAATTAAACTTGGTATGTGACTATTAACATGTTTTATTGACTCTTCACCAGGCTTTTCCCTACTAATATTCTTTGTATATTCCAGGATCCAAGCTACAATCCCCCATTGGATTTAGTGTCCTATCTCCTTAATTTGTGACTATTTCTCACCCTATCTTTGTTTTTTATGGCCTTAATGATTTGAGTAGTTTCAGCTACCCAGTATTTTACAGGTTGTAAACTCAATTTCGGTGTTCTAATGTTTTGCTCGTCATTATAGCAAAACATCTCATAACATTTAAAATAGCATAACATTAATGTCAGCTCGTCAGTATGGGTTTTGAGGAAGAACATTACAGAAGTGTGGTGTCCTTCTCAACACATCTTATCACAGGGAGTATACGATACAAACATGACTTACCACTGATGCTGTTACCCTTGATTATTTTTGTTTAAGTGGTGTCTGCCTTCTTCTTCCATTCTAAAATTACTGTTTTCCCTATCTATAATCCTCTTTGGAAGTGAGTAACTAAGTTCAGTCCACCTTTGAGTGACGTGATTGTGATTTTATAGTACACCATTTGAAAAGTTCCACTTTGTGGGAGGGAAATTGTCTTTGATTATTACTTGAAATTCATTGGTAAGGAAAGTTTGTCACTTCTCTTTATATCAGTATGTCCTCAAGTAGCTGGGCCTTTACCTAGAGAATTTCCCTCTTGGAAAAGTTTTTACATGTAACTGCTACTAACCTGTTGTTTGATTCCCCTTTTCAGAAACCCTGCCCCAGGATTTCCCATTTTTTATTTAAATGCTGCCATAGTCAGAGAACTCCCCACACCTATAAGCAGTCCATGACTTCACCAGTTATCTTTGATGCTGAATTCCTCCTCATTGATTGAGTTGATAAGTTTATGCCTACTTTTGGCTTTCTGAATAGTCTCTCTCTCACTGCCTTGGACAGCCCTCATGTTCTTCCTACTCACTACTTCCCAGGTGACATACCTTATAAATATGAGTACCCCATCACAAATTCTTCTGAAGTTAATGCTAAAGGAAGTGAAGGTCCTATTTAGGACCACTGAATGACATGTCATGGAGGCAACCCACCTGAGGGACCAAGAATTTGGGATATCCT
Source organism: Spilogale gracilis (assembly GCA_004023965.1). Classification (NCBI taxonomy): domain Eukaryota; kingdom Metazoa; phylum Chordata; class Mammalia; order Carnivora; family Mephitidae; genus Spilogale; species Spilogale gracilis. The sequence goes on from PITA01008422.1 coordinate 27,201, forward strand.
CCATAATTCATTCATCATTGGTCAAATGTTGTTTTCAGGGGTCATATTGATTCTCTGATGCCTGTGGATTTCCATCTGGACAAAATGAGTGTTCAATGGTCAGAACAAGTGCAGAGTAGGGAACCTTTGCTTGTGGAAGTGAGTACTAAGAGAGTATGAGCAAGACACCAGCAGTATCTGCTCCAGAGAGGGGCAAGGGGGAAAGTGTGAGCACAAAATAAAGACCTTGGCCACTGGAGAGCTGAAGTAGGAAAAAACTATTTTACAGTATTTCCCTTAAGAAAAACAATGAATAGTCTAGAATCTACAAAAATAGTGTAACTAGCAGAATAGCAGAGGTTTTTAAGTCAGATGTTGCCAAGACAATTCCTGTTGTTTCTATGCAATTTTTAGAAGGGCCTCATTCATAGCCAAGGCAACCTGCATAGCATAGCCAGAGAATCTGAAGAAGAATCCCTTCCATCATTTTTCTTCCTCCAGGATGTGCCCCCATGCTACCACCAGCTGCCCAGCCTCCCAGTCACACCAGCTACTTGAGGAGTGGCTCCTCACAGAATACTGAAAAATCTTTGGATAACAGAATCCCTCAGTCAAGGTCCACCTGCATCATCTTTTACTCCTGGCATGTTACAAGAATCACCTCCACCATCAAGAGTGCCCCTGAAGTCATTTTCATGAAGACAAAGGCAATAAAGATAAGGATGCTGTTCTAAGCACAAAGCCTTCTGCTCTTTTCCATTCAGAAATACACAAATTTTCAGAAATTCATAGTTCCTTATGAAGGTGGTAGCAGAAGGGTTTCTAAATTCAGGGCATGGGCCAAATTGAAAAGATTTCCCGGTTACCTACAAATGTGATCTGTTAAGTGTAACAGAATGCCTCTATTAGATGGTAGCTTATTAGTCTCTCCAAACATGTGGACAGGGACCTCTATTTTCAGACATGGAAGATTGGGAGAATGGAGTGCAGCAGTCAAAAGAGAAGAAAGTTCTAGCTAATCAGCTATGATCTCAGGAGGGAATGAAGTACAAAATTGGGGGATATGATGATTTTAACTATGAGAAGTTAAATTTAAATCTTTAAGAGGAAAAAAATCTGTAAATGTTAGATGGCTATATAAGGAAGTATTCCAGTCTGGGCTGTTTTAAGATACATTCTTTATCCAGGACCCTGTAACATACCTTGAAAAAGTACAGAGAAATTTTTTTATCTGAATTCAGTAAGATAAGTGTAGCCATAGTGACATATTTTTGGTCGGCACAATCATGAATCACTCCTTTCTCAAAGGACTTCATTAATGTCCCCAAAAGAGCCTCTAGTTTCTCCCCATATTCATCATTCAGAAATGAAAACTGCTTACTTACTATGCATGCTGAAGAATAGACGCAACTGATAGAGAAAATTCTAAGATTAACAAGTGCAATTCACTCATCAAATGGATGTATTTTATCACTTCTCTGAGTCATTCTCTCCACAGGGAAGTGTTGGCATTTCACACCAGAGACCAGGCTGGACCGAGCTGGAAGTCGGTGTTGTGGGGTTGGTGGGGAGCACGATTCTACCTCTTCCTCTGCCACCAAAGAAGAAAAATGAGAAATGACTTCTCCTTGCACTCACTAAGTCAAAGAAAGTTTTAAGTATGTCACTATAGTGAAAGGAATCACAGAAAGAAACGAAAAAAATATTCTAGTGGACAAAAATAGGGACACAAAATCTATACTGCCTACAAATTTCTTAAATTAAGACGTAAGTTCACATATTATTCATGACTATAGCATATGAATCATAAGGATAGCCAGACAAGCTAAAGTGCACTATGAATACTTCAAATTACCAGAATGCAGACACACATTATCACAAATATGGAAAGAATAAAGGAGAGAGAAAGAGAGAGGAAGAAGGAGAAAAAGAAGAAAAGAGGGAGAGAAGGGGAGAAAGGGAGAGCACGTAAAGTAAGGCCATTCCCAGAGTGAATGAAGGGAGTACAGACTATATCGAAAACTAATAAAGATCTCCCAGATTAAGTCAGTGACATGTAAAAGATAGAATTTAATGTTTGATCAGAACCTATAAAGAAAATAATACTAATAAATGTAGATAGGATAAACATGCTTATATGAAGAAAGACTTGCAGAATGAGGTACACATGAGAAGAACAAATACAAACAGAATCAGCAAAGAGTTACCAGGCAAACACTAACAAAAAGAAAGCTACACATCACAATAGTAATACCAGATGAGGATAGAGTTAACACAGAAAGTGAAAACTAGAGCAAAAGTGATAGAAAATATTAATGTATGGTACCACACACAGTAATATGCAACTGCATTTTATGTGTCAGATGACAAAGAAAAGAACCATAGAGTGTAACTCTACAGAATTCTAGAGTAAATAAACAAACAAAAAAACCCCCAAGTAGTGTGAAACTCATCCCTATGATATCATGATTGATGAAGTGGATATGAATTTACAATTAATTAAGGAGGTAGAGCAGTCATTCTGAGCTAGCCTCAGAACCCCCAGGCAAGCTTGTTCAAACACAAACCAACTGGGGCCCAGCCCAGAGTTTCTGCTTCAGTTGGTTGGTCTGGGCGGGATCTGCTATTCTTCCCAGTTGAAATTCAGTAAAGACAAGATGAAACAGAACAAGAGAAATGCAAAACTATCTGAGAAGAAATAGTGCCATTGAAAAATGTGGAATCATGAAAACAAAGATGATTCAAAAAAAGACCTGATAGCAGAAATCTCCAGGAAAGAAGAAGATTTAGGCTGGTGGGTCCACCAACCTAGATTCTTCTAAGAGAACCCAAAGGGCATTGCTGGAGAACGTTGAGCTAAGTGCAGCCCCAGTGTGAAAGCAAGATGTGTGGGTTCAGAGAAGTGACATGACTCACGTAGATCTGTGGATGATTCCCCTAGAACAAGGGAAATTCTGCCCCTAAGTCTGTCTGTTTTCAAGACATAGGCATATTTCACCTGAGAGAAGACGGAAGAGTCCCATGTCCTCTCTTGGTCTTACTACCTCAGCTTTTGAAGTGGTGAAATTTTTCTTGAAACATTCCTTATATATCTTCCCCCATTAATTGTTTTTTGTTGGTGGCGTTTTGTTTTGTTTTGTTTTGTTTTGTTTTGTTTTGTTTTGTTTGTTTTTGTTTGTTTTGGTTTTTTTTGGTATTTGACCATGTCTCAAGTACTTTACACACGTTCTTCTACTGAATAGACCTGCAAGGCACAACTTCTATTTTTCCCATTTTATGGATGAGGGATCTGAAGTCAGTAAAGTCAATTAAATGGATACAGTGAGAGCTAAAGAGGTATTTGAATGCTCATCTATCTTGATCCAACACCAGAATATTCCAATGCTACATAATATTACCCTCTTCCCCTCTCATTTTCTTTATCTACTAATAACCTTTCTTTTGCATTTACCTCTTTCTCCTAGCAAGGAGGGGTGGGGCTTTTCAATTGTTGTTGTTGTTATTGTTGTTATTGTTTTGTTGTTTTTCTTTCTTTCTTTTTTCCTCTTTCCCAGGAAATAGTCATGTTTATACAAATCACAGTCAAAGCAGCTTCCCATGGTCACATTCCACTATGTGCTTAACATATTCTTTCCTTTTGGTATTTTGCTCTGTTTGGAGGACAGAGGCTTTCATCAGAAGACAGTCTGCTATTAACAGCCACAATTTCCCACTTGCCGGTCTGTTCTCACAAGGCCTGCCATGCCCCAGGACCTGATTCTCAGCTGTGAAAGTCTCTCAAAATGGCAGCATCATAGATTAAAAACAGTTCTTCCTAATTCTTTAATCCAGAAATCATTTGCCTTTAAGGGTGCCTTTAACTTTCTTTGTTGACTTGATAAGTTAACGCCCAGAGTTTTGAAGACACTGTGCTTAACATCTTTGTCTGCCTGTCCTGTTGACCAGAAGTAAACCGCCAGAAAATTGTATCGGACCAAGAAATCTGATTCAGGCCCTGATTTCAGCACTATCAGAGCAGCCGAGTGAGGGTGGTCTCCAGATGCCCTCCCTTGCTACACATTCTGATGGTTCACAATGCCCTCTGGGAATACAATGTTGGACTCAACCCTGAAGTCTGGAAAACTCTAGACTTTTAGGAGATAGTCATGCTCCAAAAATTGAGATACCAAAACAAACAGGATTGAACAGCCTAAGGACACTGCTTTAATTTCCAACTATTTTCAAAATGTTTTCAGCCGAGCAAAATCCCTAACACATTTTGTAAAGCTCTTCCCCTTAATAGATGTTAAATCTAGATGTTAAACTAAGAGAAATCATCTCCATATGAATCTGATTCATTCATTCTTAACTAGTGTAAAGTTTGCAAAGAACAAATTGATGGTCAAGAAGCCTCTTTTTTGGTGGCCTGACAACTTCTCCTTTCTCCAGATTGTCCATGCAAAAAAAGAGGAATGAGGAGAGTGGACAGTGGGATCTTCACATGAATCAGTCTCTCCTAGTGGCCAGGCTTTTCCCCCTTTCCATCACCAGTAAATCATAGCTAATGACCAGAAGACAGTGGCCATGATTAGGATGCACATTGTGTCACATGAGTCTCCTTACCCATTCACTACACCCTTAAAGAATGGCTCTCAATCCTTTGCTTTGTCTCCAATCATGATCCTGGTTGAGAGGCATTAACTTTTCTCTTCTGGTTATCTCAGTAGCCAACCTTCTGGTCTTACTGAGTCCCTTTCTGCCCCTATTTAATCTACCTCCTTCCTACTCTCCCCCTCTTTCTGAATGATATTGTCCAACATGTTACTGCTCTGCTCAACAATAACTTGTGATGTCTCTCTCACCGGAAAACTTTATAGACTTCATGTTATTTTATCATTATTACTTTATATACTTCCTTCCACATGATCAAAGAGAAACATAGCCAATTTGGCTTTTTTGGGGGGTGTTTTTATTTTTTTAAAGATTTTATTTATTTATTTTATAGAGGAAGAGAGAAGGCATAAGCGGGGAAGCTGCAGGTAGAGAGAGAAGGAGAAGCAGACTCCCTGTTGAGCAGAGAGCCTGATGTGGGACTTGATCTTAACCTGAACAGAAGACGTAGGCACCCAGGCACCCCTAACCTGGCTTTTTATAAAGCATACTATTTTACTCCTCTTCTTGGTCTCTTCTTCTCTCACTGCTAACTTTGAAATTCTATTCTCTAAAGATCCATTTAAATAACACCTCTTCTGTGAAGTTATCCAGTTATTTTACTTGTATCTTAAAATAATTTTAGATTTACAGGACACACACAAAATAAGAAAGTCCCTGCACGATTTCCTCATCTTTCTCTAATGACAACTATCTTACTTAATTATAGTCCAAGTATCAAAACCAGGAAATTCACTTTGGTTCAATACCATTAAATAAACTAAGAATGAATTTGAATTTCACTAGATTACTAGTCTTTCCACAAATGTCTTTTTTCTTGTTCTGGGATCCAATCCAAGATCCCACTTTCCAAATAACTGTTGTGTTGTATGTTGCTTTGCTCTGAAAAATGTGATGTTTCCTCAGTCTTTCTCTTCATGTTCTTGACATCTGAAATGAGAACTCATCAGTTATTTTGATGAATGTTCTATGGCTTGGGATTGTCTGAAGTTTTGCAAAGCTATTTGTGATTCCCTCATATTTGTTTTTTGTTTGTTTGTTTGTTTGTTTGTTTTTTTAAGATTTTCTTTATTTATTTGACAGAGAGAAACACAGCCAGAGAGGGAACAGAAGCAGGGGGAGTGAGAGAGGGAGAAGCAGGCTTCCCGCTGAGCAAGGAGCCCAATGCAGGGCTAGATCCGGGGTCTCCGGGATCATGACCTGAGCTGAAGGCAGTCGCTTAACCAACTGAGCCACCCAGGCGCCCCAAACAGAAAATTTTTAACAAAAAAACTTAAGGAGATTATTTTTAAAGGGAGGTAGTCTGAGGGAAGGCTAACAGTAGTTGCCTTTACCAGTTTCTCTCAGAAAAATAAAATTTCAAAAGGGGAGGGCCTCTGTGATGGGAATAAATGGATTCCCAATAGCTAAAACTACTCTTCTTTAAGAGACAGGGTACATTCTTGGCTCAAATGCTTTTGTGCCTTTACTTCTACCACTTGAGTTTCTACCAACAGTCTTCCCCAGAGTACATGGGGCATGATATCCTCTTAAATTTGTGTTTCTCCAAAAAACGGATCTTACAGAAAGCATCTCAGTTGACTGCTAACTATACATGTGACATTCAAAAATATACAGACATAATGAACAAACAGTTTGAACTCTTCACCTCAAATCCAAATATGTAAATGTCATGCAGTAAATAAGCTCTCTCATTCAAAGCTATCATCCTTTTTTTTTTTAAGACTTTATTCATTTATTTGACAGAGAGATCACAAGTAGACAGAGAGGCAGGCAGAGAGAGAGGAGGAAGCAGGTTCCCTGCAGAGCAGAGAGTCCGATGCGGGCCTTGATCCCAGGACCCTGAGATCATGACCTGAGCTGAAGGCAGAGGCTTTAACCCACTGAGCCACTCAGGTGCCTATCTTTTTTTTGTGAAGAATGTGAAGTATCTACTCAATAAATATTTATTGAATGCCTACATGCGCAAGATGGTTGTGGAAGGCGCAAAGAGTCACCAGGGAATTGGGGACATGTTTTTCTGGAATCTCTGTTTACTTAGGGAAATGTTATTCCCAGAACACTGATTCTCAGTGGTTACTGTTTAGTCCCAAGCTGTTCATGCTTTACACAGCTAGTCTAACACATACATCCCTTTCCTTCTACTTTAGTTTCCCTACACTTTATCTCATGCCATGTTAGCTCAGGAGAGAGCTCCACCCAGAATTCCATTATTTTAGATCTGTCCATAAGCATGTCCATGGAATTGGGATTTACACAGACGTTCTCTTGCCTTAAATAGAGCTTGGACTTAGAAATTTCTATTGACTATTAGGTCATCCATGTCTTTTAAAAAATCCCAGAAAACCATATGATAATTGACTTTCTCTGCTTGGCTTACTTCACTCAGCATAAACGCCTCCAGTTCTGTCCATGTTGATACAAAAGTTGGGGTGGAGGGGGAGATGAAGCATGAGAGACTGTGGACTCTGAGAAACAAACTGAGGGTTTTGGAATGGAAGGGGGTAGGAGGATGAGTGAGACTTGTGGTGGGTATTAAGGAGGGCAGGTATTGCATGGAGCACTGGGTGTAGTGCATAAATAAAGAATCTTGGAACGCTAAAAAAAAACTAAAATAAAAGAAACTATTATTTTAAAAAAGGAGGGCACTTGATTGAATGAGCATTTGGTGTGGGGTGCCTGGGTGGCTCAGTCATTAAGTGTCTGCCTTTGGCTCAGGTCATGGGGCTCCATCCCCACAGTGGGCTCCCTGCTCCGTGGGAAGCCTGCTCTCCCCCTCCTACTCCCCCTGCTTGTGTTCCCTCTCTTGCTATGTTTCTATCAAATAAATAAATACAATCTTTTAAAAAATAAAAAAAAATAAAATTCAAGGATTATTCTTTTAAGAGATGAGATATTTGGAGAAAAGCTCATCTCTCCTAACAAAATAACCTGATTTATTTTATTATGAGGAACTTTTTGCAACTCATTTTCTCTTTTTATCTACTTTAGATATTATTAAATTTGGAATTACATCTCATGCTTGAACAGAACAACTGATTAGACACACATATTTTGGGGGTACAATTTATCTTCACTATTGCCTTCTCCCCAGTCACCATCACCAAAAATAAAAAAGAAATAAATTTCTTAAATTTATTTTAATAGTATTATTGTTTTGTTGTTGTTATATTGCTTCTAGTCTTTTCTGGGAGTACGTAGTATGAATAAATAAAAAATGATAGATGATAATGATAGATGATAATGATAGATAATTAGTTATGAAGAAAGAAGGAATTAGTCATACAGTTGACTTTGGTTGGCAGAACACAGAGAGTATTTTGAAAATCCATTTCCAAAAATTGTTAGCAAACCAGCATGCTCTGAGCTCAGATAAGAATTACTTTATAAACTTGCATTTGTCAAGCTAGAAGAAAGCTTTCAAATTATGACCCGTGTTTCCAAATCAAGAACTTCTTCTCTGAAGAGTGTGGAAAAGAGCTAGCTGAAGAATCATCCTAGCTAATACAATCTGGAGAGATAAAAACTTCCAGGAACAGTAGAATCATACTACCAAAGAGACAGAAGGAATCTTCTGGGGCCCAAACTGATGTCAGTTTTGCTTTACACTCATGTATATCAAATCTAGCTGAAAAACAGACCATAAAAGAATGTGCATGTTTATAAACTGAAAGTTTCCACTTTGTCTAACATCTAATGAAATCAGAGGCACTAGGAAGCTTTCCTTTCTGGAGAAGTCAGAAAACTTTCAAATGTCCTGTTATTTCAAAAATAGTCTTCCAGTCATTAATAGGAAATGCATTTATTGTTCTAGCTTGATGCTTACAGACATTCCAAATCCAAGAAGAAACTCACTAGGACCCCACACACCCTTGAGTCCTCATAGGAGGTCAACTGTTTATGTCTGTTTGCACCTATTAAGGTACTAAAAGGTTATCCATTCTATGGTGATGACTACTGATGGAATTAATAATGAAATAATAAAAGCTTACATAATCATAACATAAAAGTTATTATTTACAAAGTAATAGCTTAAACCTATAAAATACAGGATAGTTTCATTTTCCTCCACAATTTCTTCAGATTTATTCTCTGCAAAAATGTTTCTGTGTGTGTGTCTCTGTTTGTGTATAACAAATTATATATACCTCAAATGAGACATATCACAATAAACAGGTGCAGGCTTGTGGAGAATCTGGCCACTTACCTGACTGTGCTGGGAATATCCCCATCACTCTGCTAGTGAATATGGTATTGCTGTGGTTTTACATCAGTATCCCTGATCATGTTGAGGGTGTTCCTTGTCGGCTTCTGAGACAGTAATGAATTGAAAAATGTTGACTGTTTCTCTTTCTTGAATGAAATTCTATTTTGTAAGAGTATTAATTCTTTTAATATAATGGTAGATGCACTAAAGCTTGATTTATTATTTTTGCCTTTGTATTCACAAGTTAAACTGACTCTTACTTTCTCCTCGTTCTCCTCCTCCTCCTCCTCCTCCCTCTCCTCCTTCTTTTTGGATTAGCTCATCCAGAATGTTTTTACTATCAGTCATATTATCTTAAAATCTATCATTCTGGGGCAGTTTATTATATAAACACATTATCTATTCCTTAAAAATTAGGGAAATTATTCTATAACATTATTTGGGTGTGGGACCTTTTGAAAGGATGGATTTGAGAAACTTTACAGTTTCTATTACAGTAATGGGTCTATTCACTATTGAATCTTTCTTGGAAAATTTATGTAATTTGTTGGGAGAAAAGCATCAAATTCATCTATATTTTGAAGTGTTTCAGATGGAATTTATACAGAATTAGAAATTAAAATCAAATTAATTAATTAAAATTTAATTAAAAATTAAAAAAAATTTGTTGTGGTTGAGTTCCAGTTTCACGACATTGTGGTCAGAGAATATGCAGAGAATAATCTCAAACTTCTGGTATCGGTTGAGCCCTGATTTGTGACCTAGTATGTGGTCAATTCTGGAGAAAGTTCCATGTGCACTCGAGAAGAATGAGTATTCTGCTGTTTTAGGGTTGAATGTTCTGAATATATCTATGAGATCCATCTGGTCCAATGTGTCATTCAAGGCTCTTGTTTCTTTGTTGATTTTCTGTTTAGATGATCTGTCCATTGCTGAGAGTGGTGTGTTAAGATCTCCTACAATCAATGTGTTTGTATCAATATGACTATTTTGCTTAACAGTTGGCTTATGTAGTTGGCTGTTCCCATGTTGGGGGCATAAATATTTACAATTGTTAGATCTTCTTGATGTATACACCATTTAAGAATGGTGTAGTGTCCTTCTGTGTCTCTGACTACAGTCTTTAGATTAAAATCCAATTTGTCTGATATCAGAATCGCTACTCTGGCTTCCTATATTTTATAGGCTTAAGCTATTACTTTGAGGTCCATTGGCATGAAAGATGGTCCTCCATCCCCTCACTTTCAATCTGGAAGTGTCTTTAGATTCAAAATGTGTCCCTTGTAAACAGCATATGGACGGGTCCTGTCACTTTATCCAGTCTGTAACCCTGTGCCTTTTTTAGGAGCGTTTAGTCCATTCACACTGAGAGTGATTATTGATAGATACGTTTGTATTGACATCATGTTGCCTGTGAAGTTCATGTTTCTATAGATTACCTCTGTAAATTTCTGTTCTGTGTCACTCTTGGGTTTATTTCTCTTTTATAGAACCCCTCTTAAAATTTCTTGTAGTCCTGGCTTGGTGATTGCATAATCTTTTAGACCTTGGCGGTCCTGGAAGCTCTTTATCTCCCCTTCCATTCTGAAAGTCAACCTTGCTGGGTACATTATCCTTGGTTGCATATTTTTTTCATGTAATTTCCTGAACATGTCTTGCCAGCCCTTTCTGGCTTTGCAGGTTTCTGTGGAAAGGTCTGACGTTATTCTGATGGTCCTCCCTCTATACATAAGGGATTCTTTCCCCTAGCTGCCCTTAAGACATGTTCTTTGAATGTATGACTTGTGAATTTCACAAATTAAAATTTTTAATTAAAAAATAAAAATAAAAAATTAATAAAATAAACAATAAAAATAAAATAAATAAAAAATCTTAATTTTTAATTAAAAATTTTAATATGTCTTTACCTCTTTTTTCTCTTTTGCAATGTTACACTTTGTGAAACTCCTTATTTTTCTTGAAGAGATGGGCATGAGATTGACTTGATCTGTATATTCTATAGATCTGTGTGTGTGTGCTTACTCTGAGGATCACACAAGACATTTTAAAGTTGTAATGATCTATTTTAATCTGGTAGCAACTTAACTAGAATCACTTAAAAATCTAATTTTCTACAGTTCTGCCTTCCCTTTATGTTATCAATGTCATAATTACAATCTTATTTATTGTGTACTCATTAACATGGAATATTGTTATTTTTATATCTCTTAAATGTTTTTTTTTTTTTTTACAGGCAGAAAGATCACAAGTAGGCAGAGAGGCAGGCAGAGAGAAAGGAGGAAGCAGGCTCCCTGCTGAGCAGAGAGCCTGATGACAGCCTCCATCCCAGGACTCTGAGATCATGACCTGAGCTTTGGGGAGAGGCTTTAACCCACTGAGCCACCCAGGTGCCCTTAAATGTTATTTTTATTTGTTTCTCTGGTTTTTCTGCAAATATGTATTTGTCATATTTTATATTTTTGTCCTAAATCCTATAAAGGAATTTAAAGTGGACTTTTGAATCAAAATTACAATAATACATAAAACATAAAACAAATTTTGTTCATATATTTACCTTTACCAGAGAACTTTATATTTTCATATATCTTCAAATTACTATTTAGCATCCTCCTGTTTCAATTTGAAGGACTCTCTTTAACCATTTCTTTTAGGGCAAATATAGTGGTAATGAACTTTCTCAGTTTTTGTTTACCTAAGAATGTTTTAATTTCTCCCTTATTTTTGAAAGACAATTTTTCTTATATAATATTTTCAGTTAGCCACTGTTTGTCTTCTTTTATAACTTTAAATGTATCATTCCAGTGGTTTCTAGTCTGCAATATTTATGTTGAAAAGTCTGCTATCTTTTTTTTAAAGATTTTATTTATTTATTTATTTGACAGAGAGAAACACAGCTAGAGAGGGAACACAAGCAGGGGGAGTGAGAGAGGGAGAAGCAGGCTTCCTACTGAGCAGGCAGCCCAATGCGGGGCTCGATCTTGGGTCTCCAGGATCATGACCTGAGCCGAAGGCAGTCGCTTAACCAACTGAGCCACCCAGGCGTCCCGAAAAGTCTGCTATCTTATAGCTATTTCCTTGTATGTAGCAAGTCACTTTTACTTGCTACTTTTAAGATTCAGTGTTTGACTTTCCACATTTTGATTATTGTGTGTTTCAGTGTGGTCTCTAGGTTATCCTACTTGGACTTAATTTAGCTTCTTGTATTTGTGTATCCATTTATTTCCTCAAATTTAAAAAAAAATCAGCCACTAATAACAAGCTTTCTACCCCTTTTTTTTCTTTTTCTTCTGGGACTCCCATAATACATACCTTGGTCTGCTTATAGTGTCCCATAAGTCCCTTATGTTGTATTCACTTTCAAATGACCTATTTTCAACTTCACTGATTTTTTTTTTTTTTTTTTTTTTTTTTTTTTTTTTTTTTTTTTTTTTTTTTTTTTTTTTTTTTTTTTTTTTTTTTTTTTTTTTTGCTTGTTTGTTTTTGTCCATCCTTAAACACACCCCCTATTGTAGTTTTAGCTCTAGAATTTATATTGGCTTTAAAAAAAAAAACTTACCTTTCTGCTGATATTCTTATTTTGTATATAATTTTCTTAATTTTGTTTAGTTTTCTGTTTTATTTTCCTTTAGCTCAATGTGCATATTTAAGACAGTTATACAAAATATTTTTTAAGAGAGTCAGAGAACTCTGCCTATGTACAGTCAATTTCTGGAGATTTATTCTGTCCCTTTACATGGATGATATTTCCCTTTTTCTTTGTATGCCTTGTGATTTTTTTTAATTGGGCATTTGAAAAACAGCCATCTTTCTCAGTCTTTGTGGATTGGCTAATCAGTTCAATATGAAGGCCCAGAGTCCTCTCAAATATAAAGGTCCTCAAGGGGATAGGAGGGAAGATGGCAGAAGGCCAGGTGACCATATTTCAGGGAGTCCCCTGAAGTGAGCTCAATTCCTGTAAAAAACACTACAGGAACACTGTGAGCACCCATGAAATCAGCCTAAAATGTGATATTTGGCACTGCTGGATAACCACCGGAGACAAAAAGCACCAGCAGAGAGGTAGAGAGAAGTGAGAGTGATGGGAGGGTTACCCCACAAACAAGGGGTGCGGGGAAGGAAGCCCACAGAGGCGACCCATGAGAAGCCAATACACCAGCAGGAAAGTGCTCTGTGTTCAGGGAACAATAGCAGATTACAGTCTGATTCAAAGCAAACAGAAACGGAGTGCCTGAAGGGGCAGCCAGGGAATCTGGGTTATAGATCTGCGGAGAGAAAGTGTGCCCCAGCACCGAGCTAGAGAACAAGGCAGAGCCAGGAATGCGGCAGAGCCAGGAATGCGGCAGAGCCGGGAATGCAGCAGAGCAGAGGGCGCAGAGTCTATCTTTCCACCGCTACAGCTGGGGAAATGGGGATCAGCAAAGAGAAAGAGTGCTTGGTGCGGCGCGAGGGAACACCGCGGAGCGGGCGGCAGAGTCTATTTTTCCGCCGTTTTTTTTTTCTTTTCTTTTCTTTCTTTCCTCCACTGCTTTTCTCTCCTGCTTCTCTCCACACCATGTTCCAGGCAAGGACTCCCCAGGGAAGGCGATTTTGCAGACTTGCATGGAACTTGCAGGGCAGTGGAACCTCAGTCCCTCCTGCATGGGGGTCACACAGACTCTGAGCAGAGACATGGTCGCGCGACCAAAAATCAATTGTGGTTTCGTGCTGCGGGAGTGAAAGGACAAGCTGGGGCTTTGGACAGAAATCAAACCAGCCTCTGCGCTGCCTGGCTGTGACAGGTGGCCAAGGGGGAGACTGTGCGGGTTCCCCCCCCCCATGTCCAGAGGGTTGCTAATTAGGGGCTCTCTCTGGGAAGGAGGTCTGGGCGTAGACATCTTGCTTGGACCTGACTTCCTCAGCAACTGAAAAAGGCCATAAAAGAATGACTCTCCCCCACCAGAGAACTGTAACCTGACAACATGGTTACCATGGAGACTAGTCTCTAGCAAGGGGGCGGAGAGACGCAGCCCAGGTAGAAGGGACTGAAAAGAACAGCGCGGCAGGCCCCGCCCCCAGAAGGCAAGCCAGAAGCACAAGAGGACAACAGCCAAACTGTAAAACCCCAACATCGGGGGGGAAAGGCAATTTATTAAACTCCTGGTACTGCCTCAAAAGCTGTACGCTTTATTGATACAGTTTTTCGCCTTATTTGCTTTTTTAACTTTTTTTCTATTTTTACTTTTAAAAGTTTCCATTTTAAACTGAAAAATTCATTCTCACAGTTTTTGTTCTTTTAATTTTTAACCCACTTTTTATCACAACATGATACTCAATACAACACTCCATAACAATTTTTTACCTTGAAATTTTTTCAAACACATTCCTGTATTTTCTGTTGTTGCTGTTGTTGTTGTTGCCTCTTGTTTGCTTGTTTGTTTTATCTGTTTTTTCCCTTTCTTCTCTCTTCTTTCCTTTATTTTTTCTTTTACATATACATATAGCTATAAGCTTCAAGTCAATCCCACATCCCTATTCAATACTACCCCTATATAAAACCAGTTCTAATCTCCCTATATCTTTAGAAAGTGGGCTTCTCCAACAATAATAACAAGACAAACTTGGGAGGATCTGAAACACTTTCCTTGCCCACAAGGAATGTCTGCCCTCACCTTCCCACTCTAGTCTGTCAGTGTTTCTGTGTAATTGTTTTTGCTTTTGTATTATAAAATACTGGTCTTGGGGGTCATTCAGGTTGGGCTTAGCATTTGATCTCTTCATGTATTCTTGATAGCCTTTTTCTTCACCCTGTAGTAGTTTTGTACCATATAAATCCTACCACTGGGCCCCACTCTGGCAGGGGTTTCTTTTCTTGCTTCCTTTCTCCCTTCCTCTTTTTTCTTTCTTCTTCCTTTTCACTGGTGAATTCTGATTGCTCTAAAACCTTCCAGGGACCAATTCATCTGGATAGTGGCTTATATATTTAGGTATACACCCCCTCAACCACTTCTCACCACAATGATTCGGAGGAGGAACATCCAACAGAAGAAGAACCCTGAGACTGCAACCCCAGTCACAGAATTACTGGAAATGAACATAAACCATATGACAGAAATGGAATTCAGGGCAGCAATCATCCAAGAAATGGCTAATTTGGAAAAGAACATCAGTCTCAAAATGGAAGCCATAATAACAGAAGTGAAAGCTAAGGTTAGAAAGGCTATTAATGAGATGCAATCTAATTTAAATATGCTAACAGCTAGAGTAAGTGAAGCTGGAGATCGTGTCAGTGATTTAGAAGACAGATGGATTAAGAAGGAGGAGCAAGAGAAGTCTTGGAGAAAACAGCTAAAATCCCATGGAAACAGAATAAGGGAAATAAATGATGCCATGAAATGCTCCAATATCAGAATTATTGGAATCTCTGGAGGAGTTGAGTGAGAGAGAGAAGCCTAGAAGATATTGTTGAACAAATCATGGATGAAAATTTCCCAAATATTGGGAATGAAACAAATGTTCATGTCCTAGAAGCAGAGAGGACAGCCCCCCCCCAAGATCAATGAGGCCAGAAAAACCTCCAGGCACATAATTGTGAAATTCGCGAATCATAAAACCAAAGAATATTTCAAAGGGCAGCTAGGGGAAAGCGATCCCTTACCTATAGAGGGAGGACCATCAGAATAACGTCAGACCTTTCCACAGAAATCTGGCAAGCCAGAAAGGGCTGGCAAGACATATTCAGGAAATTAATATGACAAAAATACGCAACCAAGGATAATGTACCAGGCAAGGTTGACTTTCAGAATGAGAGGAGAAATAAAGAGCTTCTAGGACCGCCAAGTCGAAAAGATTATGCAACCACCAAGCCAGCACTACAAGAAATACTAAGAGGGGTTCTAGAAGAGAGAAACGAACCCAAGAGTGACACAGAACAGAAATTTACAGAGGTAATCTATAGAAACATGAACTTCACAGGCAACATGATGTCAATACAAACATATCTATCAATTATCATTCTCAATGTGAATGGCCTAAATGCTCCAATAAAAAGGCACAGTGTTGCAGACTGGATAAAACAACAGGACCCATCCATATACTGTTTACAAGAGACACGTTTTGAATCTAAAGACACTTCCAGATTGAAAGTGAGGGGATGCAGGACCATCTTTCATGCCAACGGACCCCAAAAGAAAGCCGGAGTAGCAATTCTCATATCAGACAAATTGGATTTTAATCTAAAGACTGTAGTCAGAGACACAGAAGGACACTACACCATTCTCAAAGGGTCTATACATCAAGAAGATCTAACAATTGTAAATATTTATGCCCCCAACATGGGAGCAGCCAACTACATAGGCCAACTGTTAAGCAAAATAAAGAATCATAATGATATGAATACATTAATTGTAGGAGATCTTAACACACCACTCTCAGCAATGGACAGATCATCTAAACAGAGAATCAACAAAGAAACAAGAGCCTTGAATGACACATTGGACCAGATGGATCTCATAGATATATTCAGAACATTCAACCCTAAAACAGCAGAATACTCATTCTTCTCAAGTGCACATGGAACTTTCCCCAGAATAGATCACATACTAGGTCACAAATCAGGGCTCAACAGATACCAGAAGATTGAGATTATTCCCTGCATATTCTCTGACCACAATGCCATGAAACTGAAACTCAACCACCCTAAAAAGTTCAGAAGAAAATAAAATACTTGGAAGCTAAAGAAAATCCTGCTCAAGAATCTGTGGATCAACCAGGAATCAAATAAGAACTGAAACACTTCATGAAAACCAATGAGAATGAAGATACATCGATCCAAAACTTATGGGATACAGCAAAGGCAGTTTTAAGTGGGAAATTCATAGCCATCCAAGCCTCACTCAAAAAAATTGAAAAATCCCGAATACACCAACTCGCATTACACCTTAAAGAACTGGAAAATCTATAAAAACTTAAACCAACCCCTCACACAAGATGGGAAATAATTAGGATAAGAGCAGAGATGAATGAATCAGAAACTAGAGATACAGTGGAACACATCAACGAAACTAGAAGCTGGTTCTTTGAAAGAAGCAATAACATTGATAAACCATTGGGCAAACTAATCCAAAAGAAAAGGAAGAAGACCCAAATTAATAAAATTATGAATGAAAGTGGAGAGATCATGACTAACACCAAGGAAATAGAAACAATCATCAGAAATCACAATCCACAATTATATGCCAATAAGTTCAACAACCTAAAAGATATGGATACATTCCTAGTAACCTATAAACTTCTAAGACTGAAACAGGAAAACATTGACAATTTGAATAGACCTATATCTAGTAACGAGATGGAAGCAGTGATCAAAAACCTCCCTAAAAACAAGAGTCCAGGACCAGACGGATTCCCTGGGGAATTCTACCAAACATTCAAAGAAGAAATAACACCTATACTCCTGAAGCTCTTTCAAAAAATAGAAACTGAAGAAAAACTTCCAGACTCTTTCTATGAAGCCAGCATCACTCTAATCCCCAAACCAGACAAAGACCCCATCAAAAAGGAGAATGTCAGACCAAATATTGCTGATGAATATGGATGCCAAGATTCTCAACAAGATCCTTGCCAACAGGATCCAACAATACATTAAAAAGATTATCCACCATGACCAGGTGGGTTTTATCCCAGAGATGCAAGGGGGGTTCAACACTCGCAAAACAATCAACGTGATAGAGTAAATCAATAAGAGAAGAGAGAAGAACCACATGGTACTCTCAATTGATGCAGAAAAGGCATTTGACAAAATACAACATCCATTCCTGACCAAAACTCTTCAAAGTATAGGGATAAAGGGAACATTTCTCAACCTCATAAAATCTATCTATGAAAAACCCACAGCGAATATCATTCTCAATGGGGAGAAACTGACAGCCTTCCGTCTGAGATCAGGAAGAAGACAAGGATGCCCGCTCTCACTACTACTGTTCAACACAGTGTTAGAATTCCTAGCAACAGCAATCAGAAAACAGAAAGAAATAAAAGGTATTCAGTTTGGCAAAGAAGAAGTCAAACTGTCTCTCTTTGAAGATGACATGACACTCTATGTGGAAAACCCAAAAGACTCTACCCCCAAACTACTAGAACTCATACAACAATTCGGTAATGTGGCAGGATACAAAATCAATGCACAGAAATCAGTTTCCTTCTTACACACTAACAATGAAAATATAGAAAGGGAAAACAGAGAATCAATACCATTTACACTAGCACCAAAAACCATAAGATACTTAGGAATAAACCTAACCAAAGAAGTCAAGGATCTATACTCGAGGCACTACAGAACACTCATGAAAGAAATTGAAGAAGACACAAAAAGATAGAAGACCATTCCATGCTCATGGATCGGAAGAATAAACATTGTCAAAATGTCTATACTGCCCAGAGCTATCTACACTTTCAATGCCATTCCGATCAAAATTCCACCAGCATTCTTCAAAGCGTTGTAACAAACAGTCCTAAAATTTAGATGGAACCAAAAAAGACCCCGAATCGCTAAGGAATTGCTGAAGAAGAAAAACAAAGCTGGGGGCATCTCGTTACCTGACTTCAGGCTTTATTACAAAGCCGTGATTACCAAGACAGCATGGTACTGGCACAAAAACAGAGAAATAGACCAATGGAACAGAGTGGAGAGTCCACATATGGACCCACAAATCTATGGGCAAATCATCTTGACAAAGCAGGAAAAAATATCCAGTGGAAAAAAGACAGTCTCTTCAATAAATGGTGCTGGGAAAATTGGACAGCTACGTATAGAAGAATGAAATTAGACCATTCTCTTACACTACACACAAAGGCAAACTCGAAATGGATGAAAGACTTCAACATGAGGCAGGAATTCATCAAAATCCTGGAAGAGAACATAGGCAGTAACCTCTTTGACATCGGCCACAGCAACTTCTTTCAAGACACGTCTCCAAAGGCAAAGGAGACAAAAGTGAAAATGAACTTCTAGGACTTCATCAAAATAAAAAGCTTCTGTACAGCAAAGGAAACAGTCAACAAAACAAGGAGGCAACCCACGGAATGGAGAGGATATTTGCAAATGACACTACAGACAAAGGGCTGGTATCCGAGATCTATAAAGAACTACTCAAACTCAACACCCAAAAAGAAGATGAACACATCAAAAAATGGTCAAGAGACATGAAGAGGCACTTCTCCATAGAAGACATACAAATGGCTAACAGACACATGAAACAATGTTCAGCGTCACTAGCTACCAGGGAAATTCAAATTAAAACCACACTGAGATACCACCTTACACCAGTCAGAATGGCCAAAATTAACAAGTCAGGAAACAACAAGTTGTTGGAGAGGCTGCGGAGAAAGGGGAACTCTCTTACACTGTTGGTGGGAATGCAAGCTGATGCAGCCACTTTGGAAAACAGTGTGGAGATTCCTTCAAAAATTAAAAATAGAGCTACCCTATGACCCTGCAATTACACTACTGGGTATTTATCCCAAAGATACAGATGTAGTGAAAAGAAAGGCCATATGTACCCCCAATGTTCGTAGAAGCAATGGCCACAATCGCCAAACTGTGGAAAGAGCCAAGGTGCCCATCAACAGATGAATGGATAAAGATGTGGTACATATATACAATGGAATACTATGCCTCCATACGAAAGGATGAATATCCAACTTTTGTAGCAACATGGACTGGATTGGAAGAGATTATGCTGAGTGTAATAAGCCAAGTAGAGAAAGTCAAATATCACAGGGTTTCACTTACTTGTGGTGCATAATGGGTAATATAGAGGTCAGTAGGAGAAGGAAAGTAAATGGGAAGTAGGGTAACTCAGGGAGGGAAATGAAACAAGAGAGACTTTGGACACAGAAACAAACTGAGGGACTTGGAGGGAGGGGGTGGGGGGATGGGAGAGCCTGGTGGTGGGTACTGAGGGCACATATTGCATGGAGCACTGGGTGTAGGGAATGGGCAATGAATCTTGGAACACTGAAAAAAATTAAAATTAAAATTAAAATTAAAATTAAAATTAAAATTAAAATTAAAATTAAAATTAAAATTAAAATTAAAGGTCCTCAAGGTCTTCCCTGGGCCTCTGCACATGCTTTTCTTCCAGTTCCCCTCCCCTCATATACAGTTGAGCTTAAATCACTTAATTTCCATGATAGTCTTCCTCCTCCTTCTCCTCTTCCACTTCCTCCTCCTCCTCCTCCCTTCTTCTTCAAGATTTATTTATTTGAGAGAGAGATAGAAAGTCCATAAGCAAGGGGAGCAGCAGAGGAAGAGAAAGATGTAAGCTCCCCACTGAGCAGGGAGCTTGACACAAGGCTCACTTCCAGGATCCTGGGATCGTGACCCATAAGGCACATGCTTAACAAAGAGAGCCACATGGGTGTCCCACCCTTCCTTCTTCCCAGGACCTTAGCTATTCTGCTGTATTATTCTGCCTATAATTTCATGATTGCCGGTACCCATGAGTCTGAAGTCCCTTTGTTGCATGGCACCTGCCACTGCTTTCAGCAGTCTCCAAATCAGGATCAAACTATGTTAAAGTCCCCTCAGTGCTCCAAGTTATTAAAGACAGAAACCAATCCATTGAGCAGCTCCCAAACAAGTCAGCATGTTGCAATCAAGTTCTATACTTCTTTTTCTTTGCATATTTTAATTGTGTTATGTTAGTTACCATAAAATACATCATTAGTTTTTGATGCAATGTTCCAAGATTCATTGTTTATGTACAAAACCCAGTGTCCCATGCAATACATCCCTCCTTAATACCCACCATCAGGCTCACCCTCCCCACTCCTATCCCCTCGAAAACCTTCAGTTTGTTTCTTGGAGTCCACAGTCTCTCACATTTCATCTCCCCTCCACTTTCCCCTAATTCACTTTTCCTATCTTTCTTCTAATGTCCTCCATGTTACTCCTTTTGTTCCACAAGTAAGGGAAGCCATATTATAATTGACTTTCTCTGCTTGACTTATTTCACTCAGCATAATCTTCTCCAGTCCCATCCATGTTAATGCAAAAGTTGAGTATTCATCCTTTCTGATGGCTAATATTCCATTGTATATGTGGACCACATCTCCTCTATCCATTCATCTGATGAGGGACATCTCAGCTCTTTCCATAGTTTGGCTATTGAGGACATTGCTGCGATGAACATTGGGGTATTTATTGCCCTTATTTTCACTACATCTGTATCTTTGGGGTAAATACCCAGTAGTGCAATTGCAGGGTCATAGGGTAGCTCTATTTTTAATTTTTGAGGAATCTCCACACTGTTTTCCAAAGTGGCTGCACCAGTTTGCATTCCGATCAACAGCGTGAGAGGGTTCCCCTTTCTCCACAGCCTCTCCAACACTTGTTGTTTCCTGCCTTATCAATCTTCGCCATTCTAACTGGTGTAAGGTGGTATCTCAATGTGTGTTTTTTTTTAAGATTTTATTTATGTGACAGAAAGAAACACAGCTGAGCACAAGCAGTGGGAGTGAGAAAGGGAGAAGCAGGCTTCCCACCAAGTAGGCAGCCCAATGTGGGGTTCGATCCCAGGACTCCGGGATCATGACCTCAGCTGAAGGCAGAGGCTCAACCACTGAGCCACCCAGGTGCCCCTCAATGTGGTTCTGACTAGAATTTCCCTGATGGCTATAATGATGAACACTTTTTGATGTGTCTTTTAGCCATTTGTATGTCTTCTTTGGAGAAGTGTCTGTTCATGTCTACTGCCCATTTTTTGATGGATTATCTGTTTTAGGGGGTGTTGAGTTTGAGTAGTTCTTTATAGATCTTGGATATCAGCCCTTTGTCTGTAGTGTCATTTGCAGATATCCTCTCCCATTCCGTGGGTTGCCTCTTTGTTTTGTTGACTGTTTCCTTTGCTGTACAGATGTTTTTATTTTGATGAAGTCCCAAAAGTTCATTTTCACTTTTGTTTCCTTTGCCTTTGGAGATGTGTCTTGAAAGAACTTGCTGTGGCCAATGTCAAAAAAGTTACTGCTTATATTTCCTTCTAGGATTTTGATGGGTTACTGTCTGACATCAAGATCTTTTATATATTTTGAGTTTATCTTTGTGTGTGGTGTAAGAGAATGGTCGTTTCATTTTTCTATACAGAGCTGTCCAATTTTCCCAGCACCATTTATTGAAGAGACTGTCTCTTTGTCCACTGGATATTTTTTCCTGCTTTGTTGAAGACGATTTGACCATAGAGTTGAGGGTCCATATCTGGGCTCTCTGCTCCATTGGTCTATGTGTCTGTTTTTGTGCCAGTACGATGCTGTCTTGGTGATCACAGCTTTGGAATACTTCTCCTTAAACACCAAGGAAGGAACTGAGAATTGGCCAGCCTCCTCCTGATAGGAGGCTATCTAGGGAGGAGTTAGAGTAAGATTGAGGAAAGTGCTACAAAATTTCCTACCATTACATAAGTGTGGCTTTTTCTTAGTTATGCATTTGCTGCAGCTTAATTGGTTTCTAGAGTTCTCACAAAGGTTTGTGCTTTTTTTTTTTTTCCCTGTGTGCTGTGTTTGTTCAGGGTTTCCATGTGACAATGAGGGCCTGGAACTTTCTGATATGCAGCCCTACTGTTGTTACTATGAGGAATTTTTTTAAATATGTAAAATCCATGTTTCATAAATGTTCAACTTTTGTCTTCAGGTATACTTGAGGCCTACACAAAGTTCTGAGCAGTAGAAATCTTATACATTGTAGCAGAAATATTTCTAAGTTGGATAGAAACTTACCTCAGTATACTAATTAAGATTCTGGTGCCCCCAAATGGGTAAAATCAACTAAGATTTTCAGCACTTTGATTTTTTTGAAAGATTTTATTTATTTATTTGAGAGAGAGAGCACAAGCCAAGGGGAAAGGCAAAGAGAGAAGCAGACTCCCTGCTGAGCAGGGAACCCAAGGTTCAGCCAAATCACAGGACCCTGTGATCATGGCCTGAGCGGAAGGCAGCTGCTTAACTGACTAAGCCACCCAGGCGCCCCAAGCACATTGATTTTTATCAACACTAATGTACAGGAGTTGTCTGGTTCAGATACATAGTTGATGGAGACACTTCTCAGAATCTTGAGTAATTTTTATTGTTGAGGTGAACAATCATCTCAACAGGCACAATATTCCCTAAACTCTTGAGGACTTTTAAATTTATAGCAATTTATTTCTCAGAAAACTTCTTTCTTTTAGTGATATCTCAAAGAGTATCAACAGAAATCTTTCTGTGTTACAGTTGGTGTGTTTTACTCTTTATATTCTTCTTACTTATGGAAAGTTTTAGAGGTTTTATCTCTCTTTTCACTCTTATATAAAACTTTTGTAGGAGGTCCAATTTGTTAGATCACCCAGAAGTCCAGACACATCCTAGTCAGACTGCCTGAGAGCAATTCGCTTTGTCCTCTGCTTAGAAAATACTTCATAATTCATTGTCTTCTTCCGCTCTTTATGCGATTGCAATAAGAATTCAGAATGTAATCTGTCTCTCTCTGCCTACCCATTTCTTTGCTTCATGAAACACTGATTAGGACATTAGTACTGCTGGAGAGCTTTTTTCACCGTCTGTAAGTTGGTTCCTCCAGTCAGGGGCTCAGAACAAGCAGTTAACTGGGGAGGGTGACCTGGGAAACGCCGACAGGGAAGCGAGGAATTGAACGAGGCGGGGGAGCCAACAAAAAGCTATCTTACGGAGCAGGTTCCTACTCTGGGCGATTGGAGCCCCCACCTCCACCCCGGCTATCTGGGAGAAGAGGTGGAAGGCATCTCAGAATGGTCATATCCAGACTACAAGGAAGTTCGATCAACATCTCAGTCACTGATTATTAGTGATTTTCCTGGAGGGTATTAACTTGCCAGTATTTCTGACCTCTCCCATGGAGGGGAGCAGGCTTGGTGAACTAGAAATTGCCCATTGGCCAGGAGTCTCAGGTACACCGACAGCTGGCCTTCTTAGTATCTGGTCTGCACAACACACAATGATGAATGTGGTAGGATGTGGGTGGAGGTCCCCACCGCCATGACACATTCCCTCTCTACTTTCTTCTGTTCATGGAAAGTAATGTCAAAATTCCAAGCTTTCTTTGCAATTCTCTACATATATACTCTGAGTGGACCTAGGAGCAAAGGAGATTGTGATTTGGGCAATTAAAAAAATCTTTCAGTTTCTGACATTTTCTGTTAGCCAAATGCATTTTTAAAAGAATAAGTACTATTCACAGAGAAATGTCAGTTTTATTCTGACCTTAAGTTATGTCTCTGTACACAAATACATTCAATTATTGTTAATGTAAAATACAAAGGAAAAATCTCAGAATATTAGTATTCTTGATGATGTGATCTGCGCAAAGTGCTTTAAGAAGACTGATATTACTAAAGCAACAACAACCGGGGAGGGATCTTTTTATGTCACAAATGAAATTTCTTTTCTGGCAATTGTGTGTGTGTGTGTGTGTGTGTGTGTGTGTGTGTGTGTGTGTGTGTGTTGGAACCACCAATTAGAAACAGGAAAAGCGTTTGAAGATATTTGAAGATAAGTCTAATGACTTGGCTTCCTTCTTAGACCTACTTGCCCACCCATGGTAACAGTTGTGATGTTGAATGTGCTTCCATTAACTAGAAATATGTCTACCTTTAACTTATTTGTAGGGGAAGAAGGAAGAGAAGTATAGGTGACACAAAGAGTTGCATTCAAATCATTATTTCTCTGAACACAATAGCAGTGTCTCAGTGGTATCTGATATACTGTGGTAAAATAAGGTGTCTGTTCTTAGCAGTGAGGCTGGAAAGATGTTTTCAGTTAAAAAAAGTTGTAATTTACAGATGTTATGAAAACAGGCTATTAAAGGCATGAGTGTAGTATATTAAACTGAATGTTTGGTTTTTAATAAAGAAATATTTGTTCATTGCTTCTTGGCAGATTTTGACATTATAGAGCCAAACCAAGTTCTAACTTCCTTCCAATCCTTTAACCTTCACATTATCGTGACTCCTCTTTTTTTTTTTTTTTTTTTTTTTTTTTTTTGAGGTCTCTGCACAAAGAAGACCCAGGGGTCTTTGATTCTAACTTTGGTTGCAATAAAAGATGCCAACGATGTGTTGCCTCTAGTTATATGCATGTTTAGCAGAAAGATGAGAACAATGTACCAAATCCCAGATGGAAAATGGCAGAGGTGTGTGGCACTCTGCCTGGTCCCAGGGCAGACATCAGTCATTGATCTGAGCTCTCAACAAGTCTTTGTGTTGGCTCAGAATTCTCCTTGCAGAGTGATGTATGTCCTTAAAATGAGACCTTCTTGCCTTTTTTGTCTTGGATCGGCAAATAAAAGTGCACGACCCAAAGGACTGATACCCATGTTAATTAAAATGATTTTGTTGCTGTGGCTGATGTCAAAGAAGGATTTTGATAGTTTCTTGCCTCACATTGAAGTCTTTCACCCATTTAGAGTTTATCTTTTGAAATACCACCTTATACCAGTTAGAATGGCCAAAATTAACATGACAGGAAACAACTGTTAGAGAGAATGTGGGGACAGGGGAATGCTCTTACACTGTTGGTGGGAATGCAAACTGGTGCAGACACTTTGGAAAACAGTGTGGAGATTTCTCAAAAATTAAAAATAGAGCTACCCTATGACCCTGCAGTTGCACTACTGGGTATTTACCCCAAAGATACAGACTTAGTGAAAAGAAGGGCCATATGTACCCCAATGTTCATCGCAGCAATGGCCACAATCGCCAAACTGTGGAAAGACCAAGGTGCCCTTCAACAGATGAATGGGTAAAGATATGGTCCATATATACAATGGAATATTATACCTCCATCAGAAAGAACAAATATGCAACTTTTTTTCTATAATAATTGATTTTATTTTTTCAGTGTCCCAAGATTCATTGTTTATGGCCCACACTCAGTGCTCCATGCAATACATGCCCTGATTAATACTCACCACCAGTCCCAACCATCCACCCACTCCCCTCCTATCCAAAACCCTTGGTTTGTTTCTAAGAGTCCAAAGTCTCTTATGCTTCACCTCCCTATCTGATTCACCCCAGTTCACATTTCCTTTCCTTCTCCTATTGTCCTCCATGTTACTCCTTGTGCTCCACAAGTAAGTGAAAGCAAACAATACTTCATTTTCTCTGCTTGGTTTATTTCATTCAGCATAATCTCCTCCAATCCCATCCATGTTGCTACAAAAGTTGGATATTCATCCTTTCTGATGAAGGCATAGTATTCCATTGTATATATGTACCACATCTTCTTTATCCATTCATCTGTTGAAGGGCACCTTAACTCTTTCCACAGTTTGGTGATTGAAGCAATTGTTGTTATGAACATTGGGTACATATGGTGCTTCTTTTCACTACATCTGTATCTTTGGAGTAAATACCCAGTAGTGCAATTGCAAGGTCATTGGGTAGCTCTATTTTTTATTTTTTTTTAGGAATTTCCACACTGTTTTCCAAAGTGTTTGCACCAGTTTGCATTCCCACCAACATTGCAAAAGAAATACTCAATTTTTGTATCAACATAGATGGGACTGGAGGAGATTATGCTGAGAGAAATAAGCCAAGCAGAGAAAGCCAATTATCATATGGTTTCACTTACTTGTAGAGCATAAGGAGTAACATGAAGGACAGTAGGAGAAGGAATGAAAAGGTGAATTGGGGTAAATCGGAGGGTGACATGAAGCATGAGTGACTGCAGATTCTCAGAAACTGAGAGTTTTGGAAGGAAGGGGTAGGGGGGATGGGTGAATCTGGTGGCGGGTATTAAAGAGTGCATATATTGCATGGAGCACTGGGTGTGGTGCATAAATAATGAATCTTGAACACTGAAGAAAAATAAAATTAAATTAAAAAAATAATTTTGTTCAGAAACACGAATATACCTTGCTTGCTCTTGAGATGAACTAAGTTGACTGCCTTTAGTATATTGCATTGAGAAAAGAATTTTTATGTAACTTGACTGCTTCCACTCAGGAAACAATCATCAAGAGTCTACTGTGTGTCAGATACTCTGCCTGGTAAAATAGATAAATGATAAACGCCCACCAGACTTGCACCCAAGGGTCCCACAGCTTCAGAGGGAAGAACAAAACATCGAGGGGAGACAAGCAGAGGAAGAATGTCACAGACTAGAGAACTTATAAATGTGGCCCCTGGAGCCAAATGCCTCTCCTCAAACCCTGCCTCTTGCACTCACTGTTTGTCCCTAAAAAATTACTTAGCTTTTGTGATCTTCAGTTGTTCCTATCTATGATGCAGTAATAATACTATCTCTCAGATATGTAAGACCATGAAGACTAAATAAATTTAGCATAATACCAGTTAAAGTTTACTGCTATTAAGTAAGGGGGGGAAATGGGCTGGAGAATAAATTACCACAAATTTGGAGGCTTAAAGCAAGGCATATATATTATCTTTTTGTCTTTGTGGCTCAGAAACCCAGGCACAGATTAACTGTGTCCTGTGTTTCAGGATCTTTCACAGGCTTCTGTCAGGGCAGCAGCAAGGTGTTGGTTCCAAATAAAGACTAAACTAAGGAAGGGTCTTCTCCCAAGCCTGTGGGACTGTTCCTTAGGGGTTGGCCTGAAGGCATCAGTTCCTGGCTGGCTATTTCCTGGAGGTTACCCTCATTTTCTTGCTATGTAGGTCTCCCCAATGTGGCAGCATGTTTCATCCCAGTGGTGCAGTAAGAAAAATCTAATAGCAAAGGATCAGTCTCAATCATTTGTTATCTACTCATAGAAGTGACTTCCTATCCTTGTTGTTATATTTTGTTGGTTAGAACCAAGTCAGAAGTCTCAGACACAAAAAGAGGTGATTACTCAAGGGTATAAACACCACGAGTTAGAGATGATTGGGGGCCATCTTAGGGTCTCCTGCTACAAACATATTTCAAATATGGTATGATGTAAATTCTATCAAAGCCTGCTCAGAGAAAGTGAGGCTAATTAGTAAAGGGTGTCTAGGGAGCCTTCCTCAGGGAGTAGTTGCCAAATGGAAACTGCAAATATAAGAAGTTTCCAGCAAGATCAAAACTAAAGGGTTTTCAGAAAGAAAATCATTTACAAAGCTAGGCAGTGACAAACCCATGTATTCTTGCCCTGGGTGCCGCATGGTAGGTTGGAGAGGTGGGCAAAAAAAGGCCTTATATTTCACTGAAGTACCTTCTAAGTCTGCCTCTGCATCCACTCTCTGTACCTTGGGAAGCTGAACCCAAGTGACCAACAGATCCCTCCCCCCCTTTCACCTTGGTCCAGCTGGATTCAAGCAATGATGAACACATCTGCAGGAGGAGAGAGTATTTGAGATGGCCACTATCTGAACACCTCCTGCGGGATGTCTATCTCTCTGAATACCTCTTGACCTGCTGTAGTACTTTGACCAAGAGGAAGAACTTTATCACCCAGCTTTGACTCCAGAATCCATGACCACCCATCTCTTTGCCTCTTCAGGACTACAAGTGATAACAGTTTTCTTTGTTTCTAGATCCAAGGTATATTCCTTGTGTTTTCCTTATCCATTGCCTACAATGTTGCAGATTGTCCCTTTATTAATTTGCCTTCAAGTTACTCAGTTAAGGTATGTCTTGCTTCCTTCTAGGGTTAGACTTTACGTTAGGCTTGGGATAACATTACTGTGGTCTTGATTAGAGATGCTGAAGCCCATAGTTAAGACATGGGAATAGAAAAAAACATGACGGAAGACAAGTATGGCTGGCGTATTATCCCAAGGCCCTAAGGGTTGGATGGGTAGAGGAGAGAGTTCAGATGACTTCTTGGTCAGTACTTGGCCATCAGAGGATGGCTCTGACAATAGCCCAAGTGGAAGAGTCAGATGAAGACTGCATTCAGAAATCAGATAAGGGGCTTAAATCAGACATTCTGAACCTGAGGATTATGTGCGACAGAAAGGAATGACCATGAGATATGGGAAGCAGGAGCTTGTAGCCTAGAGATTGTCCTGAACTAGAGACACAGATGTGGCAAGGATGGGTTTGAAGTTTGTGCTGTAAAATGAGAGAGGAAGGGGTTGTCTACAGGAAGGAGTCAGAGGAGCAGGAAATTTTAGAAATAATTTAGGAGAATTAAGACCTAATAGAGCTAGGAAAACACCTAATATTTTCTCAATTAACAACCATACTTATATTTCATATTTTCTCCCTATTTCAGTCATTTTACAAATACTTTTTTTTAGCAA
Organism: Spilogale gracilis; assembly: GCA_004023965.1. Lineage (NCBI taxonomy): Eukaryota > Metazoa > Chordata > Mammalia > Carnivora > Mephitidae > Spilogale > Spilogale gracilis. The sequence goes on from PITA01008422.1 coordinate 56,247, forward strand.
CTGCTAAGTGACAAGCATTGTTCTAGATATGTATGATACCTCGGTGGTCAAAAGAGGCACCAGCTTCTTATCTTATAGGGATTGACTCTAGCCGGGAAAGGTGGAAAATAAATACAAACCCTAATAAGTGAATGGCATACTAATCCCATAGGTGTTGATTTTGTAAAGAAAAACACACATGTGTAGGCCTCACCAACAGCTGGCATTTGACGAAGTCTTGAAGGAAGCAAGGTGGCTGGTCATGATGATATTGGAAAGACTGTGCCAGGCACAGGGGGCAGGAGGACCCTGAAAGAGGAGCAGACCTGGCTGAACAGGAGAGAGTGATGTGAGCAGGGGAAGAAATATGATGTTAGACAGAGGACAGGCATTTGGGCCTTAGAAGTCATCGAGAAGTGAGGGCTGAGGAAGCCACTGGGAGGAAGTGGGGAGACTCAGGGGAGATATGATGAAACCACTGTGAGAAGGGACGCCCCTGTGAGGGAGGTGAGTCACTGTGAAGAAAGGGGATCCTAGTGAGAAGGGGAGCCACTGTGAGGAGGGAGTTTCCAGGATGAGAGAGAATATCCCCTGATAGTTGAACAAAGGAATGATAGGAGATGACTTACATTTTACCAACATCACATTGTCCCTGGTGGGGAGTCTGGGAGGGGTGGAGGGTAGAAACAGGGAGATTACACAGAAGCCATTGCAAAAGCACCAAGATGGGACCGTGGCCACTGGGGTAAGAGCAGGCTGGGGAGAAGCGGTGGGTTCTGTGCATATGGGGAGAACAGACATAGCAGGGAGGAAAAAACAAACTACTTCTTGTCGTAGTGGTTACGGATTCAGATGACTAGATTCTGAAAACAGTGGGTGAAAATTGATAGGAAACATGAACTTTATTTCAGTTATCTCTCCATAAGATATGTATTAAGTACAAAACTGGGGGATATCGGGCAGACACACACACAGCAGTCATCAAGTGATCAGAGTTAATTTCACAAGTAATGGGACAAATATACACTGTGTGCCTCAATGACATAAAGCACCCAGAAAGGCACAACGGCTTCTCCGCTGTTAATCTTGCCCAAATGTATAACCTGAATCTAAACATTAAAAAAACATCAACAAACCGAAATTCAAGGACATTCTGCAAAACAGTTGGCTGGTACTCAAAAAGGAAAGAAAAACAAACAAAAACAAAAACTTTTTGGTAAAAGAAAACTGAAGTTTCTTGGCAAGATCATGAATCATTCTTTTGCCTCAAAGGACATTATTGGATCAACTGATAAAATCTAAATTAGGTCTTTAGATTAGAAATAATATTACACTAATGTTAATTTCCTGATTTTTTTTTTAATATTTTATTTATCTGACAGAGAGAAACAGCCAGAGAGGGAACACAAGCAGGGGGAGTGAGAGAGGGAGAAGAAGGCTTCCTGCCGAGCAGGGAGCCTGATGTGGGACTCGATCCCGGGTCTCCTTGATCATGACCTGAGCTGAAGGCAGTTGCTTAACCAACTGAGCCACCCAGGCGCCCCTAATTTCCTGATTTTGATAATAGTTCTGGGTTAAGAGGATGTGCTTGTTTTTAAGAAAAGTTCTTGAAGCATTTAAGAATTAAAAGAAGGAAAATTTGATGTCATGTTTTGCAAGTAATTCTCCAATTATTCAGAATGAATACAAAGATATGTATGTACACGAATGATAATGCAAATGTGGGAAAATGTTAACTTTTGGGGAATCTGGGTGAAGATATACAGGAAATCCTCATACTTCCCTTACAAATTTTCTCTAAGTTTAAGATTCTTTCAAAGTATAAAGGCATTTTTAATTCATAAAAACTCTTTCCAGAAATTTTGGGAATTTCCAAAATTTTTCAATTCTCTAATGTATTCCAACTTATGACTCACTGCCAATGAAGTTATATCAAAGACATATTTATTATTTATTTATTTATTTATAAAGACATTTAAATTTCTAGAATAAAATAACCAGAAAGGAAAAACATTACTTAATAAATGTGTTCCTGGGGATTTATAGATATTTTCATTCATACTAAGTTCATTAAGCAGTGGGCTCTTTTTTCCTCTTTTCTGTCTCTTGGCAGAGGAACTTCACTTGCAAATGACATTTCATGCAGCTTGTCTCCATATAAAATTAACCCAAGTCTGAAGCCTGATAGATGCTACTCTCCACTCCCTCTTATACTTAGAGAAGTCTGGGACATCTTGGAGAGTTCTGCGTGCTCCTGGGAACTCACTTTGAAAGTTGACCACTGAGAACCAATGATGGAAATGCTTTTGAAAATGAAATTCTCATTAGCCTTTCAAGAAAATATGCATTTTTTACATTGAGTTTGCTTAAATAAAACCATTTACTACATTCTTCATTTGAATACAGAACTATTGCAAACCAGTATTCTTACCTGTATGGTAATCTATAAATCACTCTTCAATTTTGATGTCCAATACATTGTTTATGAGAATTTTTTCTAAAAGATGCACATATGCAAAAGAAATCTTACATTACAGACCATGTGGAAACAATCAAAAGATGTGTCAACAAGTCTGGGAAGATGTCTTCAAATTGTGAAATATGAAAGGAGGAAGATGGTTTATCTGAGCCTGGAGCTGCGGCTCAGTGACCGGGAGTGCGGCGGATCACTTGCCAGGGAGCTCGCAGGTTTATTGCCTCTTGACTTTAGGAGACCACGGTGGGGAGGAGCAGTGATCCAGGATTCAGACATCCCAGCTCAGGGAGTAGCATGCCATGGGCCCCTGTTCTTGGACATCACTTTTCTCATCTTCATGTCATGGTGATCAGATCAGATGTTTTTATTTCACTGATGGCATCTATTAGATCTATGCATCAGAGAACCCACTAGACTGACTTGAACAAAAGGGGATTCAGGGAAAATGAGACATAGCTTTTCGAACTCTTCACGTCCTCATATTAAAACAAACAGAAAATCCCCTATAGGCTCCGAAGCATAAGCAGATGAAGACAACCAACCAGCAGGCACAAGCCCTGACTGCTATCAGCATGTGCGGGACAGAGAACAGAACAAGGAAGCAATGAGGTGTCTGATAGAGGAGCCCCACAGTCACCAACAGACACGAAGGTACCAAGGCAGGAGCCAGGGGAGAGCTCCAAACACAGCTGGGAGGAGTGTCACTGACAATGGCTAGGACTGTTGTTTGAGGCTATAGTAGGGAGAAAAACAAATTTAGCCACTCCCCTGTCCCACCCTCACACCCGTGGCCATAACATCAAAAAAGAGAGACAAACAGACATCATGGACTTCCAGATTGAAGATCGCCATCCCACCTAGAGTCCTGCTAGAGGGACTGAGCTCGAGCCCAGTTCAGCCTCTGGATTTAGCTCTTCACTCGTGGGGTATAATCAGGACATCTGTGCGAGCAGCATAATCCGTGTCACACATCGAGTGTCCTCAGTCTTGTTTGGTCAATGATAAACTGTATGGCAAATGGAGGAGTGGAGAGGCAATTAATGGAGTCAAATGGACGAAAATAACGGCATATTTATAACCATGGATAATATCAAACTGTACTGTACAGGAATGCGTATTTTGTGACATAACTATGAAGAAGCACAAGCAAGCCATTATTATAACATTCAACATATAACATTTTGGGAGGGAGGGTTACCAGATCCTACGTGCTCCTGAGGTGATTGACCATGTTCCATTTACTAACCTCAGTAGTTACAATGTGTTTATTTTATATTACTCGCAGAGCTGTGCATTAGGCTTGTGTCTCACTGTAGGATGAATTACTTTAAATAGCTTAAACACTAGAAGAGATGCACAGACGGCACTAACAGAAGCCCAGGGGAGGTAGCTATAGATAGGCTTTGATCCAACAGGTCTTAAACTGCCATCAAGACACTGGTTTTCTTTAGCTCTTGACTCTGTTCTCTATGGATTGCCTCAGTAGTAACATGGCTGCAGATACTTTAGCTCTAATTTCTCCATACCCTCTTGTCCAGAGGAGAGTGAAACTTTTTGTTCTTAGATCCAGAAGAGTCATGGAATCACTCTCATGGGTCCACACAAGGTCACATGCCCATCCCGAACCAATCACTAGCTAAGCCAATTCAATCCCACGGTGGCCAACCTCGCCCACTACTTATTTCTGAGCTTAGTAGAGGGAAACAGGGATATGGCTGGTGAGAGATAGGAAAATGGATACTAAGGAAGCATTGCAAAATGATGTCACTGCACACTCCAAACTTAAATCCTCTTGACCTCACTCACCGGACAAAGGAGTGAGTGGCAGAGTTGGAAAGTAGTAGAAAAGAGATGAGAAAAAAAATGACTTCATGGAAGAAGCAGTCCTTGGAGGCCATCCCGGTGGGTCGTGAGCTCCCTCCAACACCAAGGCTCCACCTGCACAAGGATGTGTGTACATCAGCATAATGGTCACTTGCCACTGTGCAGATGGCCACGGCACTGTCCTTGGGAAACCAAAGAACACGGAGCCTGAGGGCAGCTGGTTTAAACAGAAAGGTTAAGGAAAGCATCAAAAATACGTAATGTGCACCCACTGTATGCTCACTCTTCTCTCCATAAAATCGCTTTTGTTTGGGAGTGGAACTAACCCAACACTCCAAAATACTCCAGGGTCCATGATGGCTTCTATTTCAGACTCTGGCTCTGTCTCTTTTGTGACAAAAACCCTTTGACAGTGGGTAAGCCTACAGACCCCTTCTCATCATAATGCTTTTCAATGTACAGAACACAAAAGATTACAAAGGAAATCAATCATCTAAAAATGTACTTACCAAATCTTTTAGTTGTGATATAATGATCTTCTTCTTCAAGAAACTGAGAAATAATGACCGACCAGTGAGTTTCACACTGACCAAAATCTCAAATTATTGATGAGTATAAAGAATGACCCCAGATATTAGTGATGACTATACTGTGATATGAAAATACCTGTGAACTTGAGGAGTGACAAGGCAAAGGTTTTGCTCCATACCTGTTTATGGAACCCTGCCCTGGAATTAAGACTTCTACCCTACATAAATTCTCCACAGCAACACTGTTCTTTGGGCAGACATGGTGTAGACTAGATTTATGAGAAAACTTTTTGATATAAAGTTTATAATAAGAGGTACAGCACATCAAGGAAGAGTCTGCATCATTTACAGTTCAGACTGTATTTGTAGCTTTTATTTTGAATAATGTCATACCTGCTTGCTTCCTAAGGGAGAAGGCAGATGACAACACACTTGTTTGTGTTTCTTTCAGTTTGCCCGAGAGAGGGGATGCCCTGGAAAGTGGAATCCCTGAGATGCAAAGGGTATTTCTGTTTATTTAAGCAAGGGGTAGAAATCTAATAGTTTGTTTGCATTCGGACCACACACACACAAAAGTGACTGAGAAAGGTTCTTTAAGAATCTTGCATTTCATATTCATATAAATGGAATTTCCTAAAGGAAATAGTACTTTTTAAAAGAGACATTTTTCCAATTCCAGCCTGCATTTCTCTAAGGCACTGAATTTGAAAATGAAATGGGCATCCCAGGTGTCTTGCACTTTTCCTAAAGTAGAGAAAACACTTAAGCTTTGTTGTAAGACTTAGGCACCATAGTCTGGCCGGATCCTGGTGGCACTTTCTGATCCAGAGTGGAATTTCCAATTATTTTACAACATTACTACTCAAGTTCTCTCAGCAAAGATGAGTGGAAGCTGGGGCAGTGTAATGTATGAGTCATGGCCAGGCCGGATGAAAGAACACATCTTTCCCATTAAGAATGTTTCTAAATACTTACTTCCTGCCAAGAGGAAAAGCGATACTGGTACTGCAGAGATCCTGCATGAAAAACTCATAGGACTTGCTCCTACATCTGGTCCAGCCCCAATAGACAAGCCAAATCATGCTTCAATCACCCAGGAGCCTGAGTCTGGGAAGGAAACCTAGGCCACTGCCTGAGCCAGTTGAGGTATTATAATAACATACCATAGATTGAGTGTCTTAAACAATAAACATCTATTCTCACAGTTCTGGAGGCTGGAAGTCTGAGATTAGGGTGCTGGCATAGTTGAGTTCTTGATGAGGGCTCTCTTTGTGGTGTACAGAGGGCTGCTTTCTTGTTTTGTCCTCGCATGGCAAAGAATGAGTGATATCCAGTCAGTCTCTTCTTATAAAAATACTAATTTTATCATGGGGGCTCCACAGTCACAGCCTCACTGAAATGTAATTACCTCTCAAATACTGTCTCCAAATACCATAACATTTGGGACTTGAAATTTAATGTATGGATTGGTGTGGGGGCATAAATACCAGCTGCATATTTTTAAAGATTTTCAAGAAGATCTATTAAGTTATATATATATATATATATATATATATATATATGTATATATATATATATCATCAATATACACTGACTATGAAACAATTTTTGATGAGAAAGCAGTCCTTCAGTCTACTTTATGCTATAAACTACCAAATATATTTCCATTTTTCAAATGAAAGAAACTAGTTCATTTTCCTGGATAGTATAAATTATTTTTAAAAACTTATAAAGGGAGGGAAACCTGGGTGGCTTAGTTGTTAAACATCTGCCTTCGGCTCAGGTCATGATCCCGGAGACCCGGGATCAAGTCCCACATCGGGCTCCCTGCTCAGCGGGAAGCCTGCTTCTCCCTCTCTCACTCCCCCTGCTTGTGTTCCCTCTCTGGCTGTGTTTCTCTCTGTCAAATAAATAAATAAAATCTTAAAAAAAACTTATAAAGAGGAAAGTAAAAGTCACTGGAAAGTCCTTGCTCCAGGGACGACCATCATTACCATTTGGTAAACAGACATTGTTCTAGACATCTCTCTATTCATGTGTATGTTCACATGCGTCTACATGTAAGACTTTACATAAAAGATACGCATTAAGCATAATTTTCACCCTGATTTTTGATAATTTGTGTGCTCTTATATTGACTTTTCAACTCCAAATTTTTCCTCATCAGCAAGTATAGACAATGCATCATGATAGGTGTCATGATAACCTAGGGCATATCAGTAAACTATTTTGTTTAAACACCTGCCCCTCCATTAGTAAGCATTTATGCAGTTCCTGCTGTGATGGGCAGGCTGCATGGGCACTTCCTCTCCCATCAACCCTATGAAGAGGTACCCATTTCCTCACTCATGCCATCTATAGATGTATTGATCTTTGCCATCTCTACCAATGTGACGTTCAAAGTCCTTATTGTCTTGTTTTACATCCATTTGATGCAGACAGGTTGAACATCTTGAAATGAAATGAAAAGCTGTATCTATAAAATATACAGGTGTTGGGGTAGTACCAGAAGCTTAATAAATTATTTTTTTTTCCCCAATGTTGGGGTTGTACAGTTTTATGGAGACCCTTGGTGGTTGTCCTCTTGTTCTTCTGGCTGCCTTCTGGGGGAGGGTCCTGCTGCCTTGTTTTTCAGTCAGTCTGGCTTGGGTTGCGTCCCCCTGCCCCTATCAAGAAGCTGGGCTCCATGGGAACTGATTTTTCAGGCTTTTGTTCTCTGGAAGTTTTTGTTCTTTTGTGGCTTTTTGCAGCTTTTAGGATAGTCAGAGCAAAGTGCACTGTCCACACCCAGACCTCCGTCTCAGAGAGAAGCCTCAGTCTGCGCCCCTCTGGATGGCCCAGGACATGCAAACTCCCCCTCTGCACTCTCTCCTCTTCCCCACCAGCTCTCAGAAGTAGCTGGCCCCCTCCAGTCACCAGCCAGCATGGCGCCCAAGGCCCCTGCTTGTCCCTTCATCTCTGTGCCACAGAAACCGCGAGTGATATCAATTTGTGTGAGCCTGCCCCTGGTTGGGACCGCTCTCTGGAGCCCACACCCATGCTGGGTGCTCTCAGACCTGGCGGTCTCACAGGTCGCCTGGAAGGCTTTGGGACGAGTGGCCTCAGAGGAGGTGTCAGTGCGCCCAGCGCAAGTGGCTCAAAGTCACCGTTTCAGGGACTTCCTCCGTCACCGGGCTGAGGCACCGGGGAGTGCCGTCTACACCATCCTGGAATGCAGTTTTACGTCCCTGCCAGTGGCCTTCAGATTCCCCAAGTTGCCTCTTAAAAACCTTTGTTTTGAGTGTAAGTTGATGCTGGTCCCCACGCACAGGGCACTTTCATATTGGGGTGTTACTTTCCAGTGGGTCGCTTTGGGGGGTTGCCTCCCCCTTCGTTTCTGGTGGCTCCCTCCCCTTTATGTTTCTCCTCTGCTGCTGATCTGCTTTATCTCTCTGAGGATGCTCTTCTGCCACCACAGAGATCCGGAAGTGTGTAGTCTTACACCTCAGGCTGATTTCATCGGTGTTCACAGTGTTCTGGTAGACATTTGACTCACTTCACGGGACCATTTGAAACAGCGTCTCCTGCTTCTCTTCCATCTTGCCCCCCGCCATGTCCTCTTTCGTTGTGCAGCAAGGGGACCCCAGCAACACTCAGCCCTTTACCTTTCTGCTCCTACTTGGTGGATTAAATTCAGCAATTACACCACAGAGCTGAAAAAGCTGAAAATGACAAGTCAAAAATCCAAGAATAATGCAACATTGAGTCATGTATAGGTAGGAGGAAAATAAATTACAAAAGTAGATCCATGAAAATATTCAGCTTCATAAAATAGGCAAATATATCAAGCCCATGAGGACAAAGTGCTTGAGATGCATAAACCTTGCTGTAATAGTGGAAATACTCCACATAAACACTGCCCAGTACAGCTGGTGCCATCTCTGTGTGGTCTACTGAGCATCTGACTAATGTCATAGAGAAACTGATTTTTTAAATGCTGTTTAATTATAAAATTTTAAATTTAAATGACTGTGTGTGGCTAGTGGCAACAATCAGATAGCACAATAATCTAGAGTTCTTTTCCCAGAAGAAAAGCACACAGATAAGAAGATTAAGGTAGCAGCCTGGGAACACCAGGCTTAAAGAATTTGAGGCTTTAAAAAAGTCTTAAGAGGACAGTGGAGGGACTAATGAAATCCATGAAGACAAAGACATTGAAATCCGAGCACGTGCAATATGAAAAGGCAAAGGAAGAAGAAGGAGGGCAGTCCTAGGTATGCATTACAGAGAACCGTCCTCTCTCCTCTCCACCACGCTACTTTTCATCAATTCCTCCCATTTTAAAAATGAGGAATCGATTCCTAGACAGTAATCTGGAGATGGATGCATGCACATGAGACTAGTTCAAATTCTCTTTGCCTGGTCAGATCGGCCACTCAGCACCGAGCCTAATTCAAATGGTTCATAATTGTTTCTTGTCACCTCAGGAGAAAATGAAAGAAGCAATTCAAATTGTTAGAGACCAGTTAGAAAAAGAGGAGGGCTCTGTAACTGTGAACGCCTAAGGCTCTTGGCGCTATAGAGCTGAGGCTGCTCACTGCCTTGCCCCACAGTCCAGGCTGCTATAAGAATGCTGGACATACCACCTGACTAAGGTCCCAGGGGAGGTAGCCACTCCTTATGGGCTTCTTTGTCTCTCTATGGAAATAAAATGTACCATAATAGACACTCAGATCAAGAACCCTAGACAACTGGTTCTCAACTGGGGTAATTTTAATCCCTGTCCCAACCCCAGGGGACTTCTGACAATGCCTGGAGGTTACTTTTTCCTTTCACAGCTGGGTAGGGGATTTGTACTACCAGCAGCTAGTGGGTCCAGGTCAGGGATGTGCTAAACATCCTATAATGGACAGAACAGCTGCCTTTTCTCAAAGAATTATCTTGCCCCAAATGTCAATAATATCCAGGTTGAGAAATTCTGCTTCAGAATGATATGAGTGAATAAAATTTGAATTTCTATGATAGCATTCTCTTCTCTGTAGAATATAGCAAAACTTCTTACTCTGTTAAGGACAGAGGTGGCTTAAAAAAACCTTTACATTCTTCTACCATCTCCTGTACACTCTCCCACCATCAGAAGGGGTCCCCCAAAGGCCTGATCTAGAAGATTCTACATTCTTATTATAACAAGACATCATCTGGAGATGGATGCGTGCACATGAGACTAGTTCAAATCTCAGTCCAAAACTCAGACACACAAGAAGTCATATTGATCCTTTTTTTACATCAGCCCAGGATGGACAACACATACAGATAACTCTTTCAAGACAGCTTTTAGTAAAGGGGAAACCAGTAAATAGAAAAATAGAACTATATGTAGCCACAAGGGACATGGGTTATGGATATGTTAAAGGATAATATTTTTTAAATTTTAAAATAATTAAATAAATAGAAAATGAACATGTTTCAAATATTTTATGTATTTCATTAATTAATGAAGGAGATAGTAAGATGTTATCACTTGTTCCAAAAAAAAATTATAAAAAAGAATTTAAATTACTGTATCACACCTCTAGAGAGCTAAGCCAGGAATGCTGGCATGAATTTACAAAGAGCTACAAAACTAGCTTTATCCTGGAGGAAAAAGGAAATTAACTGTCTTTCCACAAGACAGAATTTGTGTATCTATGGATAGCTGTCATTTGCATTTTTATCAGTTATCTATAACTCCCAGAACCATAAAACAGCTCTGAGAACCAGATCACCAGGGAAAATGTATTTAGATAATGCATTGCTTTCCACAGAAGAGACTTAGTAAACTTTTGATCTATTTTCCCGTTGTCCAAAATTTCCCCTTCAGAGGTCTTTGTGGTTGTCATTTATGTGGAATGATCATGACGTAATCTGTGCTGATGGGAATAATGGGGGAAATTGGCAGATTCAGGAGGGATAGGGGACAACTGCAAGAATGAACTGAATCCAATCAACAAGCCGCAGGACCATCCTGAGACAGGAACAGGCAGACTTCACAGGTGCCTCAGGAAAGAAGAGAGAACATGTGAGCCTGATGCAGGCTATTGGTAGACATGGCTGTGGGGAAGTGAGGCAATTCCCTCAATACTATCTGCTTTCTCAGGAAAGTGAGTGAGGAAGGCTCAGGAAGGCTGGGGGGGGGGTGGTGATGAACACTAGGAATAGCAAGAAATATTAAATGGTCATTTTATGAGACTGAGAACAGCAGTTAGACATGGTGGGTGGATGGGCATTGTTAAAGGCCAGCTGGGACGTATGTGAGTTTTACAACATGATCAGAGTTATTGCCAGAGGAGTAGACGCTGATTGATGATACAGAATAGATACCTCAGAAATAGGCCCACACAGATATGCTGGACTGATTTTTCCCCTCAAAGGCACAAAAGCAATTCAATGGAGGAAAGATAACACTTTAAACAAACAGAGATGGTCCCACTGGCTAGCCATATGCAAAAAACATGAACCTCAACCCTCACACCATACATAAAAATTAGCTCAAGATGGGTCATAGACCTAAGTATAAAATGTAAAATTATAAACCTTGTAGAAAAAAAATTAGAGAATATATTTAGCTTAAAAGACCCGGCAAAGAAATTTTTAGACTTGACACCAAGAATGGTTCATAAAAATTTGATAAATTGGATTTCATCAAAATTAAATCACTTGTTCTGTGAAAGACCTTATCAAAATGATAAGGTAAGCTACAGACAGGAAGAAAAAATTTGAAAACCACATATCCAACAAAACTCTTGTATCTAGAATATATAAAGAACATCAACAATAAAATAACATTAACAGTAAAATAAACAAAACAGTAACAGAACAATAAAACAATAAAATTAACATCAAAAATAAAAATAAATAAAATCAGAAAATGTGCAAAAGATATGAACAGACATTTTACCAAAGATGACAAACTGATGACAAATTAGTACAGGGGAAAGTGCCTATCACTATGCACTGAGGAAATCCAAATTACAATTGCAGTGAAAGACTACCATACTTCTCTCAGAAGAGAAACTAATAATAACAAGTGACAACACTAACGTCGGTGAGAATACGGAGAAACTGAGTCGCTTATACATTGCTCATGGAAATGTAAAATGGCACAGTCTCTCCAGAAAACTGTTCAGCAACTTCTTAGAAGTTTAAACACGCAGCTACCATAGGACCCAGCAATTACACTCTTGACATTAACTCCAGAGAAAGAGATATTCACATGCATACTTACACATGAATACTTACAGCAGTTTTCATAATAGCCCCAAATTGGAAACAACCCAGATGTCTTTCAATGAGTGAAGAGTTAATCAAATCATGGTACAGCCACACCACGAAGTACTACTTAGCAATGTAAAGGAACAGACTATTGATCTACATAACAATTAGGATGAATCTGTGCTGAGTGGAAAATCCCAATATCAAAAGGCCACATCTTCTATTGTTCAATGTATATAATTTATATAAAATTCTTGAAATGACCAATTTAAAGAAACAGAGAACAGATTTGTGGTTTTCAAGCATTAAAGACATGATAGACGTGGGAAGGAAGTGGGTGTGGCCGTAGAGGGGCAGTAAGACGTATTCCTGTGACAGACATGTTCTATATCTTGATTGTATTGATGTCGATATCCTGGTTGGGATACTGTGATGCCTTTTACAATGTGTTATCTTTGGGGGGAAAACTGAGTAAAGTGTACAAGAGATCTTTTTGTGTTATTTCATATGACTGCATGTAAACCTACAATTACCTTAAAATAAAAGGGTTTGAATAAAACAAATGTGACTGTTCAGCAATGAAGTGATGAATAAGAAGGAGATGGTGCGTTAGTCCATGGGGTCCCGTGTGCAGTCCATGGAGTCCCATGCCCCATTCTGAGAGTGAGATTCTCAGTGGAGACTTGGGAGACATTGTGATCTGGACATATGATTACAGAAGTGGGGTTGGCAAAATGCAGTGGAGAAGGAGAATTGCTCATGAGGAAGTTAAGGAACTGAGAAGCCAAGGCAGGGCATAAATTATCTCCTTGGGCTGTTGAATCCATTCAAGGGTGAAACACACATTGGTGAAGATGAAATAAAGTCAGGTACTAAAATACTCCATAAACGAGGCAAGTTGTTATAATCTTGTGGTATGTACTTCAGATAACGTGAGTCTTTATAAGAGAAGGGAGGAGAAGTGCTCTTGTTTTGAAACAGCAATTAGGAACAAAGACGACAGCTAGCTCCCAGCAGTCCTTGTGAATAATGGGAATGAGAGTGGCTACAAGGAGAGGTAAGGAGAGGCTCAGAGAACAGATACAACACTCAATAAATATTTGAAATGTTTTAAAACTAAATTTAAAAATACAAAAAAATATTAAAAATTACAAGTGAGGGCACCTGGGTGGCTCAGTGGGTTAAAGCCTCTGCCTTTGGCTCAGATCATAATCTCAGGGTCCTGGGATCGAGGCCCGCATTGGGCTCTCTGCTCAGCAGGGAGCCTGCTTCCTCCTCTCTCTCTGCCTGCCTCTCTGCCCACTTGTGATCTCTCTCTGTCAAATAAATAAATAAAATCTTTAAAAAATAAAATAAAAATAAAATAAAATTACAATTGAGAAGACTAGCCTTTCATTAGTTGATGGCTTCAAGCAAATTTTGTTCTAAAATTTGTTTCAGAAATTCATTTTCTAAATAAATGAGCTAGCTTTTTTTATTTGAAATCCATTAAGAGTAAGAGTAAGAACTTGCCAAACTACTAACAAAAAAGAGCAAGTTAAACAGAGTTATTTTTACCGATCAAATGTCCAAGTTTCCTAGAAGCAACAAAATCAATAATGTACCCTGAGCCTTCAGAAAATTTCCCACTCTGCTTTGGAAAATGAGCACTCCATCATTTTAATTGGGGTTTTCCCCAAAGTAGACTCTTGGGTCAAGGACGTGGATGCTAGTAGTTCAGTTGGGAGATAGATTCGCTGCAGATTCATCTGGAAGGTAACCCCAGGGAGCTTTGGGAGCAAGTTGGGAAGATGGCATGGAGAACAGGGGAGGCCATCACTATGGACATCTTGGTGCTACTCTACCTCAACCTTCTGACACACAGGTACCTCAGTGTTGCTCCACCAAGAATGGGGTGGTTAGGACATCTGTCCCTGACTTCCATTCCATATGGAACCAGGGTGGCTCCTGATGGTACTTGCTCCCCTCCTGCCAAGCTGATCCCATGAGCATCTGTTGGAGAAAGTCTTTGGCAGGGGCCCAAAGAGAGGTGAGTAGCTATCAGCATGTTTGAGAACCATCGTGCGTGCTGCAGGTAAAGGCAAAGATGCGACAAACAAACTAGGCCATTTTGAGCTTAACCCCTGACTCTTGCCTGCACGGATGAACCATGGAGGGACCTCTAGAATGACCCAGGACTACCTTTACCTCATTATAATATGAAAATCTCTGCCTGAGGAGGAGCCTCAGCCTCATTGACATACCATGCAATATATGTATAGGCATGTTTCCTTAAGCTACATGAATGACCTTATGCTCACCTCTACATATGATGACAAGGCTTTCCTACCAAAATAGGGAACCCACACACCCTCTTGTGGGGAGTTGTGACTTTGGACGCCATTCCCTGTGATTTCCATTTTTACTTCAGATAAAGTTTACTTTGTGTGACAACTCAGCTGGTGCAGTTTCTGTGACTCACCAAGAGGGAAACTCAGGTAGGTTTGGTTACAAGATCAGAGTTCAGAGTTTCCATCCCCTCTGCAGTTGTGTTAGTTTTTGGAAAGTTGGACCATTTCACCCCAAATCATTTCTTGAGAGTTGTCACAAGAACCCTGTAGGGGCTTTTTGCTTTAGTGGCTTTTATTTTCTTATCTGATATTATCTAGTTGAAGCTGTGTGCAGGTGCCTTTCAGAAATGAGTTAAGGGGGCACCTGAGTGGTTTAGTCAGTTAAATGTCTGCCTTCAGCTCAGGTCATGATCTCAGGGTCCTGGGATCAAGGCCTGCAACCTGCTTCCTGCTCAATGGGGAATCTGCTTCTCCCTCTTCCTCTGCCCCTGGCCCCTGCCTGTGCTCTCAATCTCTCCCTCAAATAAATAAATAAAATCTTTTAAAAAAAAGAAGAAGAAGGAAAATGAGTTGAGTTCTTTCTCCTGGCTCTCTTTGGATGACCTACATTCAGGGTTCAGGGAAGATAGTTTGTTGTCCACAAAGCAAAAAGCCAAAGGCAGGCCATGCACCTCACTTTGCACAAAGATGCTCTGGGCTGGTGAGTTACAGATGGGGAGCTGCATCCCTGGGGCACTCAACTGTGAGGGATGCTCTTCCTGTAGTCTGGCCCAATCAGTTTTTCCCACTAAGGAACATGCCTGTGTCCATGTAGAACCACGCCCCTGTTTATCGATCTGCCCTTGACCATGGTGCTCACTCTGCCTTTTGTCCCACTTTACCTGAAAGGCACACAGCGTTGCTGTACCATTTAGAGTCCCTCAGTAGCCTGCTCACTCAGCCCAGGAAGAGCTGACCATTAAGCCCATGACTTAGTGTGCTGGGATTCTCAGTGCACTGACAGCCTTCCCACCTCAGGGCTTGGGCATGGTCAAGACTGTGGTCAAGGAGCTTGTGCCCGTGTTCAACTGAGGAACTTCTTGACTCTTGCAGGTTTTGGTTGCATCCAAAAGGCTGTCATAATGAATGTTTGACTTTTGCAAAGATTAAAGCTCTAATTCCAATTGCTGGTGTGTCTTTTGATTTTTTTCACATGTTTGCTTTGAATCATTCAACACCACCTGAGTTTGTACAGTTTAGGCTTGTAACTTCTCAGTGTTTGCAGGAAACCTGGATAGTGTGGAGCCTTAAGGCAGAATCCTTGCTGACATTTATTATTTTTTTCTCTGTACCAGCTATTTCCAAAGAAGCTTTTTCTAGTTTTGCAGTGACCTGAGCACCTGTTTTGCGGGCTCTTTACTCAGGCTCTACTTACTGAGTCTCTGTTTTCTTCCTTGGGGGAATGACTTTTCCACAGCATACTTTGCAGTTCTGGTGTGCCGTTCTTTGATTCTGACAGAGTTTCTATCTCCTTTCTTAGTTCTGAGAGTTACCCATCCCATCCCTCTCTCAGGCAAACTTCCCTGGAATTCATCCTGTAGCTTCCCCAGCTGCTGTTACTTGATCCTCTAGGAATTTAACAATTACAATGGACTGACTACATGTTAATTTTTTAGGATAAGGCCTTCCATTTGGGTAATCCTTTCTACCAAAGACTTCTTTTCCCATTCATTTTCTTAAAGAATAGGAATGCCTCCCAAGAAGAGTTCACCTAGTTAGCCTTCTCTTCATCTCTGGTCAGCACGCTTGCTTGTATGTCTGCCTGGGCTGTGCTTGTGTTCACTGAGCCTCTTCATTTTGGCTCACAATGGCTCACATGACCGCAGCTCTCCTCATTTACTACCACCTTGTTTTTACTCAGCTCACAGCAAAATAAAGCATGGAAAGAGTCCCCTGGTATGCCTGAGTCTGGGATGGCCATTTGCAGTTATGCCACTTTACTTGTGAGATAATAAGAAATATGTATACATATCTGTCCCTGGTTCCTGACACAGAACTCTTAGAGCCCTTATAAACCCCTAAGTGATAAGAGTTCTGGGAGCATCTTTTGTTCTGTTGAGGTAACTCTGGATGGGCTTCCAGATGGCTCCTGAATGGGGGCTGCTCAAGAAAGAACAAGCCATGATTGGAAGCTTGGGCTTTTCAGCCCCACTGACCATTCCCTTGAGAAGGGTGAAGGGGGCTGGAATTGGAGTTAATGATTCATTGCATCTGCATGAGGAAACCTCCCTGAAATCCCAATAGTACAAGGTTCAGGGAGATTCCATCGTGGCGAACACATCCACACCCAGATGATGATATGCCCCAACTGCAGGGGGACAGAAGGTGCTGTTATGGACCTTCCTAGACCTCACCCTTATGTTTCTCTTTATCTGGTTGTTGATCGACATCCTTTGTCATACTCCTTAATAAACTGGTAACCGTAAGTGTTTCCCTGTGTTCTGTGAGCTCTTCCAGCAAGTTAATGAGACCCAAGGATGGGAATTATGGGAGCCTCTGACCTCTAGCCAAATCAGATAGAAGCTGTAGTAACCTGAGGACCTACTATTTTTAATTGGTATCTGAAACAGGAGGGCATCTCGCATGGCTGGACATTTAACCTGTGGGATCTGATGCAATCTCTAGGTAGATAATGTTAGAATTGAGTTAAAATGTAGGACGCCAAGATTGTTTCAGTTAATTGCTTGTTGGTGTAAGAAGCACACACTTTGTAACCAGAAGCAAAGCATTCCATATGAATAACAAAGGAAATACATGGGAGAAAAGAACTGGGGTTTTCCCTACACAGGAAAGAAAGGGTTGTATTTTTCTGTAAACAGTATTACTTCCAAGAGAATCCTGAAAAAATAAGGTGAGTTTGGGGTCTTAAGAACTCCCTTTGTTTGCCATTACCCACAGGGATAAGGGCAGTGATCACTGGGCCCAGGCAACTCCATGATTGGTCGGTTTCTATTACCTACTTTCCTCACTTTCATCCCTTCTGCATGGGCATCTTCTTGCTTTCAGATCCTGCTAAATCCACCAGTCCACCAGCTTGAGTGGGAAGGTCTGTATCTTCAGACTCTCATTATTGTTCACAGTTGACTCTACAGTAACTGCAAAGACAGCTGGAGACTTAGAGGATTCTCTGTCCTTGATGTTGGTGCCACATGTGCAGCCCTCTGGGAATCCCTTGGGTGGGCAGGCACCTGCTGCACTGCACCCAACACACATGCTCCCTTTGTATATGCTCCCGACATACACACAGCCCAAAGCAGAATCCTACAGGCAGTTTTCAAAACAAGAACGCTGACAAAGGAAACCCTAGCTTCAGTCATTGCTTTTCCACAATCAATTAAGAAAAACAAATATCTAAAACGTCATGGGATTTTTCAAGTTATGAGAAAAATTATCAGGTCCGTTATTATAATGTTTTCCCTGTACAAGCTATCTGTATGCAGGGTGAGGCCATTGTGACCAGCCCTGCACGCTGCCACAGTGGTAGCGGGTACAGGTGAAAACACCTGCCGCGTGAGCACACGGTACGGGGAGGAGGAAGAGGGGCTGGAGGAGAGCACAGCGGAGCCTGATGTTAGCTCTGGGAATTTGTAGCTGTTCTTCATGAGGTTGAGAAAGGTCTTCCCTATTCCTGGGCTACTGAGAGATTTTGTCACAAAAAGGAGCATTGAATATTGCCAGATATTCTTTCTTTTTCAATTGATATGATCATTTTTTCTTCTTTATCTTGATGATATGGTGAATTACATTGACTACTTTTCAAATACTGACACCTTACATAACTGGAATAAACCCCCCTTGGTCATGATTTATTATTCCTTTTATACACTGTTAGGTTGGAATTGCTAATATTTTATTGAGGTTTTCTTTTGTCTGTTTGGGATTTTTTAAGTTTTTGTTGTTGTTGTTGTTTGTTTTTTTACATCTAAGGTCATGAGAGATACTAGTTTGTGTCTTTCTTTTTCTTTCTTTTTTTTTTTTCTTTCTTTTTGTCTGGTTTTGGTATCCAGGTAATATTGGCCTCCTAAAATGAATTGGAAAGTTTTTCCTTCTTTTCTACCTTTTGGAAGAAATATGTAAAATTGGTGTTACTTTACTTTGAATGTTTGGTAAAATTTTCCAGTATAACTACTCCAGGCCTAGAGATTTCTTTTTAAAAGATTTTTTTTAAGATTTTATTTATTTATTTGACAGAGAGAAACACAGCCAGAGAGGGAGCACAAGCAGAGGGACTGAGAGAGGGAGATGCAGGCTTCCCGCCGAGCAGGGAGCCCAATGTGGGACTCGATCCCAGGTCTCCAGGATCATGACCTGAGCCGAAGGCAGATGCTTAACCAACTGAGCCACCCAGGCACTGCAAAAGATTTTTAATTACAAATTTAACTTTTAAATAGTTGCAGCACATGATGTATTTTGACCAGCCTTCCTCCTCTTATACCTTTTTATTTCCTTTTTTACCTCTTTCCTTGATTTATTACCTTCCCCAATTTTTTCTATTATAATTAGTACAGCAATGTAAAGTATATATATATATATATATGCAATTTTGAATCTTCCTTGAAATAAAATGGGATGTATGGGAAAAACAATATTATAAAAAGAAAACAGTCCAAATTCTACAACTGAAAGAACCATGAGCATTTTGAAGCTGGTTGCAACTGGAGACAACTGACTTTTACTCCCTCTTTCCTATGTTATGAATTATCCCATAGCCTCCAAAAAAGGGTCATTTAGGATAATTACAGAGAAAAGCCACCAAAAAGAATCCAGTCTGAAGGACCTAGAGAAGACGTGACAAATTTTCCAAGATATCTCTAAGGGAAATTCCAAGTACCAAGTACTGGCTCTTCAGGCTGGGGCCGCTGCAGCCAGGAGGCCCAGGAGCCTAGGGGCCTGGGTGTTCAGAAACACAGCAGGAACATGCCTGGGGAGGCATCTTCTAAGTCCCAGAGAAGGGGGTTCGAGGTAAAGGGGAAAAGGAAGTCTGGACAGGGACAGCAGGCCCGTCACAGATCACAGGATGTGCTGGACACTGACACACAGCTCCCTTGTTATTATGGAGCAGTTCTTTGGGGCCTTATAAGCCATATACGGAGTGGGAAGGTTCTCACGCTCTGTCCCTGGGGCTCAAAGTTCCCGCGAGGGTGAAGGTGCTGGTGGCCGGATGCCACGGCACGAGCTCCTCTTGGCCGAGTCAGAGCCATTCTGTTGCCTGCTTTGCCCAAGACTCCAAATAAAGAGTGAACTTGAGAATCTAAGTTGGACCCTTTGAAAAACAAGTCCTTCATCCCTGTGGCTTCATCTGTTTTGATCACCCCACAAAGTCAAGAGAGGTCTGCCCAGCCAAATTCCTCTTAAGGCAGTGGGGCCGGGCGCACATAGGCTCCTCATGATTAAACTCCATATTGTGCTTTGAACTTCCACATGAGTTTTTAAAAGAGAAATGTCAGTGGAGGGTAAGTGTCTTTTTATTTTCTTTAATAAAATCTCCTGTTCTAATTTCCTGTAAGCATGGCACAGCCGCTCTCCACCAACCCTGGGCATCCAACAACGGACCTGCGTGCAGAGCATAACAGACAGGAGGACTGCAGAGCAGATACCTCCTCTCCCTAGCCTGGTCGCCCCTCTGCTCTCTCTGGAGCACTCCAAGGCCCTGCCCTGGCTCTCTGCTGCCGCTCTTTCCCCATCCTAAGTCACCAGAAATGTTGGAATCCAGGCTTCCTGGGGCAAGGAGAAACAGTCTCTGTTTATGATGCTGACCAGTGGTGATTCTCTGCCCTCCTGCGCAGTCCGGGGTCCTCCTATGTAAACCAAATATCCATTTGCCAAATCGAAAGGCAGTTCTTGCCCTGGGAAGAATCCTGCCGTTCAAAGCAGAGGTGTTTACCTTGAGGTCCCTGGATATATTCAGGATGGGACTGTGCGTGGGAAGAAATTACATCTCTGAAACTTGGCAATTCAAAATGAGAGCCACCCCCCAAAAGTTACATACTTACAGGAATGGAGAGTTCTCCAAACTTCAGCTAGCTTGTGGGAAAGCATGTTGTGTTGACCAAAGCTATGTAAAGAACCAAGATAAAGCTGTGGAGGAAAAGGAACCATTGTGAATTGCTTGTGAGAGTGCAAACCACTGCAGTCACTGCACAAAACAGTATGGAGCTTCCTCAAAACACAAAAACAGAACTACCCTACGATCCAGATATTCCAATACTGGATATTCACCCAAAGAACATGACAACGGTGATTGGAAAAGGTATGTGCGCCTCTATGCTTATTGCAGCATTATTTATGATACCCAAACATGGAGGCAGCCGAAGGGTCCATCCTTAAAAGAATGGATAAATAAAATGTGGTATATATACTCAGTGGAATATTACTCAGCCATAAAAAGGATGAGATATTGCCATTTGCAACAACATGGATGGACCTAGATGGTACAGGGCTAAGTAAAATAAGTCAGTCAAAGAAAGGCAAATACCATATGATTTCCCTCAAATGTGGAATTAGAAAAACAAACAAGCAAACAAAAAAGACACAGACAGAAATCCAGACACTTAACTATAGAGAACAAACAAACAGCTTCCAGAGAGGAGGTGGGTAGGGGGACGGTGAAACAGGTAAAGGGGATGAAGAGTTCACCAGAAAACCACATTTGACTTTATTTGGAATTCTATAGTGGTAATAATTAAGATGTAGTATAATCACCTACTAGATTAAAGATATACATTTTGAGTATACATTATATTGAAACCTTACAAAGTGTGAAAAAGTGAAGTTCATATTTTTAAAATATGGCCTAAAATACAGACTGTGTTTTTTAAATAATAATTATTTTACTTTTTCAATGTTTCAAGATACATTGTTTATGTACCACACCCAGTGCTCCATACAAAATGTGACCTCCTTGATACCCACAACCAGGCTCACCCATCCCCCCACCCTCTTCCTTTCCAAACCCCTCAGTTTCTTTCTCAGAGTCCAAGGTCTCTCGTGCTTCATCTCCCTCCCTGATTTACCCCACTTCCCATTTCCTTTCCTTCTCCTACTGTCCTCTATATTACCCCTTATGCTCCACAAGTAAGTGAAACCATGTGATACTTGACTTTCTCTACTTGGCTCATTTCACTCAGCATAAGCTCCTCCAATCCAGTCCATGTTGCTACAAAAGTTGGGTATTCATCCTTTCTGATCGAGGCATAATACTCCACTATATATATGGCCCATGTCTTCTTTATCCATTCATCTGTTGAAGGGCACTTTAGCTCTTTCCACGGTTTGGAGATTGTGGCAACTGCTGCTATGAACATTGGGGTACATATGGCCCTTCTTTTCACTACATCTGTGTCTTTGGGGTAAATACCCAGTAGTGCAATTGTAGGGTTATAGGGTAGTTCTATTTTTAATTTTTTAAGGAATCTCTACACTGGTTTCCAAAGTGGCTGCACCAACTTGCATTCCCACCAACAGTGTAAGAGGGTTCCCCTTTCTCCACAGCCTCTCCAACACTTGTTTCCTGTCTTGTTAATTTGAGCCATTCTAACTGGTGTAAGGTGGTATTTCAATGTTGTTTTGACTTGAATTTCCCCAATGGCTAATGACGATGAACATTTTTTCATGTGCCTGTTAGCCATTTGTATGTCTTCTATGGAGAAGTGTCTCTTCATGTCTTCTATTCATTTTTTCATGTGATCATCTGTTTGTTTTTTTTTTTATTTTTTTGGTTGTTGAGTTTGAGGAGTTCTTTATAGATCTTGGATATCAGCCCTTTGTCTGTAGCGTCATTTGCGAATATCTTCTCCCATTCCGTGCGTTGCCTCCTTGTTTTGTTGACTGTTTCTTTTGCTGTGCAGAAGCTTTTTATTTTGATGAAGTCCCAGAAGTTCATTTTCATTTTGTTTCCTTTGCCTTTGGAGACGTGTATTGAAAGAAATTTCTGTGGCGATGTCAAAGAGGTTACTGCCTATGTTCTCTTCTAGGATTTCAATAGATTTCTGTCTCATGTTGAGGTCTTTCATCCATTTTGAGTTTATCTGTGTGCGTAAGAGAATGGTCAAGTTTCATTCTTCTCTATGCAGCTGTCCAATTTTCCCAGCACCATTTATTGAAGAGATTGTCTTTTCTTCCACTGGATATTTTTTCCTGCTTTGTTGAAGATGATTTGGCCATAGAGTTGAGGGTTTCTATCTGGACTCTCTACTCTGTTCCATTGGTCTATTTGTAATAAAACTTGAGATCAGGTAGCATGATGCCCCAGCTTTGTTTTTCTTTTTCAACATTTCCTTAGCACTTTGGTTTTTTTCTGGTTCCATATAAATTTTAAGATTGTTTGTTCCAGCACTTTGAAAAATGTTGGTGGAATTTTGATTGAGATGACATTGAAAGCATACATTGCTCTGGACGGTATAAACATTTTAACAATGTTTATCCTTCTGAACCATGAGCATGAATGCTTTTCCATCTTTTTGTGTCTTCTTTAACTCTTTTATGAGTTTTCTGTAGTTCCTTGAGTAAGGATCCTTTTTCTTTGGTTAGGTTTATTCCAAGGAAGAATCTTATGGTTTTTGGTGCTATAGTAAATGGAATTGATTCTCTAATTTCCCTTTCTATATTTTCATTTTTAGTATATAAGATATGTGTGTATACTGATTTCCATGCATTGATTTTGTATCCTGCCACATTACTGGATTGTTGTATGAGTTCTAGTAGTTTGGGGGTGGAGTCTTTTGGGTTTTCCATATAAAGTATCATGTTATTTGTAAAGAGAGAGAGTTTGACTTCTTCTTTGCCGATTTGCATACCTTTTATTCATTTTTGTTGTCTGATCTGTCAATCACATTTTACTGCTTGTGCCTACTGACTTTTTAAATTGCAGAATTAAGAAATGCAATACAGCAAATAATGGGTTGGTGTACAGGTTTGTTTGCACATTCTTTCATAACTCAGAACATATTCCCCTAGAAATAGAGGCTATAAGGCACCAATATGGGATAACTCCTTCCACTCTGCAAGAAAGGATTTATCCTGTGATGTTTTGAAATCATACTATTATCTCTCCAGTTAATTGTTTCCCAAATAATGCAATCTGATTTGAAACTTAGATACCTAATCCTTTCCTAGGAAGTCATAGTGATTTTAAAGTGTGATCTCAAAATTCTTTGTATTTTTCCCGTTGAGGTGAGTCTGTGTTCCCTCCCCTGGAATCTGGGTTTTGTGATTACTTGACCAGAAGAATATGGACAAAAGGAAACTGTACCATTTTTATTTTAGGAAGATGGTATTATCCTGGCATGAATACTCCAGACAAAGATAGTACGAAAAAAAGAGACTTGTATCCTTCCTAAATATAGATGCACTGATTCTTAACAAAGAGAATTATATATCATGACCAGGTGACTAATTCTCCAGGAATGTAAGAGTGGTTCAATAATTTGAAACTGTAATCCACCATATCCACAGTCTAAGAGAAAAAAAATCACAGAATCATATCAGTTGATGACAGAGGAAAGCATCAGATAAAATTCAACATCTATTCTTGTTTTTTTTTTTTTTAAAAAAAAGCACGCAGCTCTCAGAAAAGTAGAAACTGATTAGAGCTTCTCAACTTGGTGAGGAGTATTTATAAACAGTCCAGTCCCTTACATGGTCTCCCTTGACAGCATGGGAGTGAGAGTTTTTACTGGTGGGCTGGCATGGAAGTTTTGGCTCCCTGGCAGGTTTCTCTGCTATCACCCCACTGTGGGTGTTGGGGATCCCTGCTGTAGCCCAGTGAGGGTGAGAGTCTAGGCTCCCCATGCAGCCTTGGCTGGGGTGAGGAAGGATGGGGCCACATTTTTTTTTCCTTGTGGACTTTTCTAATGGTTCTTGTCAGAAAAAGTTCTGTCTTTCCAGGTGGCCACTTCCCTAGTTCTCTGGTACACAGAGCATTCTTTCTGTTTCCGTTAGGGCCATTCTTAGCTGTGCCTGTTGGCATTTCTGGGCTTCTTCAGCTCTTATCTGAATCTATGAAGTGAGAAGGAACTCACCCACTACAGGTTTCCCTTAGTACTGAGCTTCCTAGCCAATCAACCTTCTCTCCACCTTCCAGAGTTTCTTAGGTTTGCTTTACATGTAATATCCTGGATTTTTAGTTGTTCTTAGCAGGAGGCAGAGGGAAACTACATCTGGTCCATCTTAGAATTATCAGGCAGAAGTCTGGATATTTTGGAAATATTTTTGTTCTCCCTTACATGTTATTTGTCTGACTATGAAATTCTAGGCTGTGCTCAGAATTTAACAGTTCAGCTGCACTAACTTTTACTCTTCAGTACTGCCTTCTGATTTCATTCCCGTTGAACATGTTCCGTTCTCCCTCTCTCCCTCCCTCTCTCCCTCTCCTTCTCTCTATCTTTCCTCTCTTTCTCTCCCTCTATCCTTTTTTTCTTTCTCTCCCCCTGTTTCTCCTTCGTCCTCCCTTTCTCCACCACTTCCTCTCTCCCTCTATATATGTCTCTCTCCTCCTCCTCCTCTCTCTCTTAATATTACTTTCTCTCTAGAATTCTAAAACCTCTGAAATGTGTGCTTTGGTATGTGTGTTTTCATCTCTTTGGTTAGGTACTCCTAGCGCTCATTCAGTCTGGAGATTCATGTCCTTGGGGATACAAAGTGCCCCCCCATCCCACTTGATGGGAGTGGTTTCTCTACCCTTCTCACTGTTTCTGAGTTTCTAAAGACTCAGACATGGTGTCTGCTGGATTGCTTCTCCAAGTTTCTTATCTTTTCTCACCCATCTTTTATCTTCCTTTGGTTTGTTTTACTTTCTATTACATTTGTTTTACTTTCTGAACAGATTCTTTGAATATTCCTATTTACTATTTTTGGTGATCATATTTTTAATTTATAAGACTTCCTTCACATTATCTGATTTTTTCCATTTGTCCTAACATGGCATTTCTGAGAACGGAATGACTTGACTTTGGATTCTTGGAATATATATGTTCCAATGCTTGTTAAACTATTTCCTACTTTATTTTTCTTTCTTTCTTTCTTTCTTTCTTTCTTTCTTTCTTTCTTTCTTTCTTTCTTTCGTTCGTTCTTTCTTTCTTTCTTTCTTTCTTTTTCTTTCTTTCTTTCTCTTTTCTTTTCCTTCCTTCCTTCCTTCCTTCCTTCCTTCCTTCCTTCCTTCCTTCCTTCCTTCCCTTCTTTATTTCTTTCAATTTATTCTGTTCACTGCATTGTCCATTTATCCTAGTTTCCCCTTTTTAACTTATTTACTTATTTGTTTTGGGGGTCTCTTCCCCCATTGAAGGAGGTCACAGGCTCCTGGAAGTCTGTTGAGCTTTAATGAAGAAGAACAGAAAAGCCGACTGAAAAGTGAGTCTATATTTTTCACTGGCTTCTCCAAATTGAATCCCGTCCCACCCTGGTCCATACCCCGGAGGCTGATCCACGGGAACTGCATCACCCAGCTTTCTTTATCCTCTGGATTCTGATGGGATTTGGCCACCAGAGCAGTGGCAGGGGGTCAGACACAGGATGAGAGACTGTGTGGGGAACTGGTGTCCCCAGTCTTCTCCTGCTGAGCTGTGTCTCGGCAGTGACTGCGCCCCTCTGCAGAAGCTGACAGCCATCGCCTGTTGGTTGACCTTCTCAGACAGCCTCCGCCCTCCCTGGTTCTCGTAAACCCTCGCCTCCTGACTTGTGACACAGAGATGATAACGGGGGCCTCTGCTCCCCTCCCAGGGCCTGCTCCGCCCTCCTCAGTCTCTCTTGACCACACACTCTGCTCTTCAGTCGTCCCTTTACTGTACCCTGTTCTACCTCCTCTTTTGAGAGTGCCCTCAGGATTTCTTGCCAAGGCGCTCATCCATGCAGAAGTTCTGTGCACTTGGGCAGCGCCGGTGAACAGGGGATTTCATGGTACCATCACTGGCCTTTTCGCTGGAGGAAACATCAAGTTTCCACTGTGTGCTTAGGCCGCCATAACAAAGTACCACACACTGGGTGGTTTAAACAACAGAAAGTTATTTTCTCAGAGTTCTGAAAGCCAGAAGTCCAAAATCAAGGTGATTGCAGGGTTGGTTTCTTCCATAGGCCTCTCTCCTTGGCTTGTAAATGGCCCATTTCTTGCTGTGTCCTTACATAATCTTTCTCAGTGTATGCAAATATTTGATGTCTCTTCGTGCAACCAAATTTCCTTTTCTTATAAGAGCACTAGTCAGATTGGATCAGGGCCAAGCCTGATGGCCTCATTTTAACTTAATCACATCTTTGAAAGACCTGTTTCAAAATATTGCCACATTCTGAAGTGCTGGGGGGTGAGGACTTCAACATGGGGATTTGGGGGGGACACCATAAGAAGGTGTCACTTTGTATCAGTCAAGTACATTGGGATCTGTTTTCTCTGAAGAATCATCTGAGGTTTGGGGAGTTTCCACCTGACTATGGGCGTTTGGAAGCAGGTGCTAGAAAATGGCCCTACTGTTTACAGGAGGAGTTCTCAATGAATTTCCCAGGGGTCAGGCCTGGACTCAGCTGCTGGGAGCCAGGCCCAGCCACCACTGACTGGCAGGCTTCCAGAAGGTGCGGACAGAGTCGATGATATGAGATGAGAGAGCCCCGAAGATTCTTTTCCGACCACCTGCCAGGCATCTCTGCCTTGCTGGCTCTCAGTGTCTTTATTTATAGGCAGCAAGTTAAAGATTCTCATGAAGGAACATTTTTTTTACAGAGAGTGATTTTTGATTACACAGTGTCTTTGGTAGAGAAACCTAGTGCTTCGATCAGTGAAACACGTTTTTGCAGGTGCACCTATCTACAGTTCAGAGTTAACTCCTTAAGCCAAAACAAGGACATGTTATTCAGTGAGGTTTTTTTTTTTTTTTACATTTTCTTACATTTGGTGCCTGGACGATAAAGGGTAGACTAATGATATGGTGTTTTTTTAAGCAGGTCTTACAAACAAGAAGGCAATTGAAAGGCTTAGATGACTTGTGAACAAAGTTTTAGCTACATTGTTAATACAATGACCAAAAGTTACTCTGTCTGGCATCAAGGACAAAGAGAACTTATTTTGCAAAGGTAAAATCATTTGCTCAAGCCTGTTTTCCATGACTGGGTACAGAACTCTTATTTATGGATCCTCTGTGTGCGTGGCAATGTTCTTGTTAGTACAGTTTTATTTCTTATATTAAGCCCTTTATTTAACCATTTAAAAGCCCTGACAATCATTTCCATAGAGCGGCAGGATATCTAAGATTAAGCTATTTTTAATGATGGTAAGTAGAAACAAAGCATTTTGCTATACACCAGACATGGTTTTAAATGTGAAGCATTCCGTACAAAGAATGGCAAACACGCAGGGTGGGGAAACCACTGCCCCACGCACACTTCTCACACTTTGTGGGGGCCGGTGCTCCATGCCTTGGGGAGCGAGATCACCTAAATGACCATGCGGGTGGCTCGCGGCACTGAGCCTCCTTGGTGTAGGTCCAGAATCCTAACGGAGCTTTGTCTGATACATCCAGAGAAGGGATGGATCACCTGCCTTGGAATTGAGAAAGGCATCTCTCAACAACCCAGATCTAGGGAGCCCACACCACCTTCCCATCTTAACACAGCTCTCCAGCCCTGTCCTTTGGGATATTGGGTGCCTCTGATGCCCTGGCAGTTCTGGGTTCCTGTGAATCTATGGGTTCCTCACTGCTTTGCCTTTGCACAGGCACTTGTTTGCATGGTTTTTTTCCTGCTTTTCTGAATACATGACCACCAATTCATCTGTGATCCATCCTGTAGAAAGAATTTAAACTGATGCATATTCAGTCAGTGTTAGCTGTTATCTCGTCTTCACCATTCAAGGGATGCCTCCTTCATTTTCTTTGTGCTTATAGGTTTATTATGCATTTTCCCT
>PITA01008423.1:0-39973 GCA_004023965.1 Spilogale gracilis
CTGCGTGGGAGGTAAATTACAGATTATTTATTACGTGGTAAGTACTCATTATAGAGATCATGAAATATAATGCTGTAAGTAAACACCCTAGATCAAGACACAATATTTCTTACTATCACTGAAGAAGATAAAATGTATTGGTTATGTTATGCCTTTTATTACATGATATCTGGAAGATGTTTTTCCAAGAAGACTGAGACTGGAGATATTTTCTAGGATTGTCCTTACAGTACAGACTTCTCAGAATTAAGGGAACAAAAGAAGCCACTCATAATGTTTAAAAGATCATCTAAACAATAAGAAAATAAATTACTTATGGTCTTGTTGAGTAAAATTATAATTCATAATAGAAGCTTTAGGAGAACGAGGGCGCCTGGGTGGCTCAGTTGGTTAAGCGACTGCCTTCTGCTCAGGTCATGATCCCGGAGACCTGGGATCGAGCCCCACATCGGGCTGCCTGCTCAGCGGGAAGCCTGCTTCTCCCTCTCTCACTCCCCCTGCTTGTGTTCCCTCTCTGGCTATGTTTCTCTGTGTCAAATAAATAAATAAAATCTTAAAAAAAAAAAAGCTTTAGGAGAATGAACAAGAGGAAGCTTTTGTGATTAAGCTGTCTTCTTTGTTATTTTATGGTTCTATTTTATTGTTTTTTTTTTTTTTTTTTTTTTAGCATTCTGGAAGTTTCTATTCTTTGGCCTTCCAGAAGTACATGTTAAACAAGTCTTTAGCATAAGAACTGTGTTTTCATATTTTATCATATAAAATTCAGGCTTCCCACATAGATATAAATCAGATGTAATACATTTGTAACAAACTTTAGAGCCTGGCCGGCCCTCTTATCTATTATAGGAAGCCAACTACGGAAAGCTAAAGATTGATCGGCTAAAGTGGTTTCCTGTTAGTTAAAGATGTTCAATTTTTAATAAGTTCTGAAGCTAGGTCAAACTATCATATAGTGCATCAGAATGCATACTTAGTTTCGAAAGGAGGATGAATTTTCTTTCCTTCTAATGGGCCAAAAGCCGATGCTTTACGAAATTTCATCAGGAAAATATTCTGTTCAGTTTGACCAGTCTTCGTTCCGACGACTACAGCATTGCACTAGCACCCAAACAGAAGCTTTAGAGGTCACCTTGACAAACCTTTTCCAAAAGATTCCCGTGAATGAGCTTAGAAATACCGAGACCCTCTGCTCTAATACTGATAGTTAGGTGACCATATTCAAGGAAAAGTGCATTTGTAAAATTAAAATGAATTAAAGTAAGGAATCTGTCCAATACTGATTTAAGATAGTAAGCAATTTCCTGGATTTATAGCTATTTATTCACTTAAATACTTACTAAGCACCTACCCAGGGAACATCCCCATGCTGTGCCGGGGAGGGCACAGTATGTTCAAGTCATTGACTCTAAGCTCACACTGCCTGGGCTCAGATTCTTGATCAGAGAGCTGGCAGGTACGTGACCTCCCTGAGCCTCAGTTCCCTCATCCATAAAGTGTGGGTACTTACGGTACGATGGTACCAAGAGTTCTTAAAACTGGCGCCTGACTCACAGTAAGTGCTCTGCAGCTATGTGTCGTCCTTATGGATGCTTGCTTATCGACGCATTTTATAACTTATCTGTCAACCTACTTCCACATGTTTATTAGAGTAGTTCTCAATGTGGGGTGAGTTGGCCCTCCAACAGGGGGACATCTGGCAAACATGTGACATTATTTGGTTGTTAAAACTGGGCCATTTCTATAGGAGCACTTATGGGCGAAAGGTGCTGCTGAGTGCCCGCCAAGGCCCAGGACAGCTCCCACAACAAACAATCATCCAGCCCCAGCGGTCAACAGTGCTCAAGTTGAGAAATTCCGATCTGGAGAAGGAGAATGGCGATGAAAACAGCAAAGCCAAATTTCTGGTGACAGCTTCGTAGATTTTGCAGATGAGGACAAGTCGCCCCCATGACTTGGAGCTTGGGATTATTTTAAAGGAAATTCTCTCAGCTTCAGCCCTCAAGTAGTCTAAGTATAAAGACATCTATCTTCCCATCCCAAATAGGAAGTTACTCTTTCTAAGAGCAGGGCAAGAATTAAGAACACCCCATACATCCTACCCGTTAACAACACTAGCAGAAACACAATACAAATGGGCAGCACAGGGCAGTGGTCCAAAGAACAAAAGAGCTGAGAGGAGATCGACAGCATGTAGCAAGCACCTTAAGAATCAAGACAACAATCCGACAGAAAATAAAATTAGCAGAAGACGCTTTTGTGGAAATGATAAAAACAAATAAAGCTTCCTTAGCAATATGGTAGGTGGAGATTCCGCACTCAATTTTAAGCAGTTACACTAGGAAAGAAAACAATTGCCAGAAATAGAAATGAAGGCCCTGACCCATGAAACATCCTGCGGCAGATGAGAGCATCATTTGACGTGCAGAGGGAAATCAAAGAGAAATCCCTGCCCAATTGCTGACCACTCTCTCCTTCACTCGTGGCTAAGGGTTGTACTGTTTATGGTTTACCTCTTCCTGAGGGCATGTCTGAGTCCTCACAGTACTCAGCCACTGAGCTCCTGCTACCTGTTAGGACTCTTCTAAATGCTGTCATTTAAAGATTATTCAAACTACATGTTAACATCTATTAAGACCCTAACTGGGGCACCTGGATGGCTCAATTGTTAGGCATCTGCCTTCAGCCCAGGTCATGGTCCAAGAGTCCTGGGATTGAGCCCCGCATTGGGGTCCCCACTCAGTGGGAAGCCTGCTTCTCCTTCTCTCACTCACCCTGCTTGTGTTCCCTCTCTAGCTGTGTTTCTCTCTGTCAAATAAATAAAATCTTAAAAAAAAAAAGACACTAACTAATGGCCTGGTGCTGTTCTCAAAAATTTAATAATTTATGCTCCATAATTTTTGTGTGGGTGTCCTAGAGCTCTCCTTCTGTGTACTCATTGCTTAGTTCCTGGGTTGCAAAGAGATCCAGGGAGGATCTAGTTGTCTGGAATGGCCCATGGTTGGGAGGGGGATCGGAATGAAAGTGTGTTAATATTAATAATTGATACAGATGGATTGCTGTATACCAGCTGAATGTCAGCTCTATGTTCATTTGACTCTCTCCATTTGAGGCCTGTAACTGTGGCCCCAAGAGTTACATCAGGACTGCATCTAGGATCATAGCCCAAGGATTCTGAAACTTGGAGTTTTATAAAGTCTCCTAAAGAATTTGTTGAGAATTATTGGCCATTCCCTTTGGAATACTACATGAGTCATGCTTTAAATGAAATGTGATGGGGCTCCAGATAAATACAGCTGTCAATGTGATAGAACAAATCAGTAAGAGAGAGAGAAGAACCACATGGTACTCTCAATTGATGCAGAAAAGGCATTTGGCAAAATACAACATCCACTCCTGATCAAAACTCTTCAAAGTATAGGGATAGAGGGAACATTCCTCAACCTCATAAAATCTATCTACAAAAAACTGACAGTGAATATCATTCTCAATGGGGAAAAACCGACAGCCTTCCCTCTGAGATCAGGAACAAGACAAGGATGCCCACTCTTACCACTATGGTTCAACATAGTGTTAGAAGTCCTAGCAAGAGCAATCAGACAACAGAAAGAAATAAAAGGTATTCAAACTGGCAAAGAAAAAGTCAAACTCTCTCTCTTTGCAGATGACATGATACTCCATGTGGAAAACTCAGACTCTACCCTTAAACTACGAGAACTCACACAACAATTTCGTAACGTGGCAGGATACAAAATCAATGCACAGAAATCAGTTGCATTCTTATACACAAACAATGAAAATACAGAAAGGGAAATCAGAGAATCGATTCCATTTACTATAGCACCAAAAACCATAAGATACTTAGGAATAAACCTAGCCAAAGAAGTCAAGGATCTGTACTCGAGGAACTACAGAACACTCATGAAAGAAATTGAAGAAGACACAAAAAGATGGAAGAGCATTCCATGCTCATGGATCGGAAGAATAAACATTGTTAAAATGTCTATACTGCCCAGAGCAATCTGTACTTTCAATGCCACTCCGATCAAAATTCCACCAATATTCTTCAAAGCATTGGAACAAACAATCCTAAAATTTATATGGAACCAAAAAAGACCCTGAATCGCTAAGGAATTGCTGAAGAAGAAAAACAAAGCTGGGGGCATCTCGTTACCTGACTTCAGGCTTTATTACAAAGCTGTGATTACCAAGACAGCATGGTACTGGCACAAAAACAGAGAAATAGACCAATGGAACAGAGTACAGAGTCCAGATATGGACCCCACAAATCTATGGTCAAATCATCTTCGACAAAGCAGGAAAAAATATCCAGTGGAAAAAAAGACAGTCTCCTCAATAAATGGTGCTGGGAAAATTGGACAGCTACATATAGAAGAATGAAACTAGACCATTCGCTTACACCACACACAAAGGCAAACTCGAAATGGATGAAAGACCTCAATGTAAGGCAGGAATCCATCAAAATCCTGGAAGAGAACATAGGCAGTAACCTCTTTGACATTGGCCACAGCAACTTCTTTCAAGACACATCTCCAAAGGCAAAGGAGACAAAAGCAAAAATGAACTTCTGGGACTTCATCAAAATGAAAAGCTTCTGTACAGCAAAGGAAACAGTCAACAAAACAAAGAGGCAACCCACAGAATGGGAGAGGATATTTGCAAATGACACTATAGACAAAGGGCTGATATCCAAGATCTGTAAAGAACTACTCAAACTCAACATCCAAAAAGAAGACGAACACATCAAAAAAAGGGCAAGAGACATGAAGAGGCACTTCTCCATAGAAGATATACAAATGGCTAACAGACACATGAAAAAATGTTCATTGCCATTAGCTATCAGGGAAATTCAAATCAAAACCACACTGAGATACCACCTTACACCAGTCAGAATGGCCAAAATTAACAAGTCAGGAAATGACAAGTGTTGGAGAGGCTGCGGAGAAAGGGGAACCCTCTTACACTGTTAGTGGGAATGCAAGCTGGTGCAGCCGCTTTGGAAAACAGTGTTAAAAAATTAAAAATAGAACTACCTTAAAAAAATTAAAAATAGAACTACCCTATGACCCTGCAATTACACTACTGGGCATTTATCCCAAAGATACAGATGTAGTGGGCCATATGCATCCCAGTGTTCATTGCAGCAATGGCCACAATCACCAAACTGTGGAAAGAGCCAAGGCGCCCTTCAACAGATGAATGGATAAAGAAGATGTGGTCCACATATACAATGGAATACTACGCCTTCATCGAAAAGGATGAATATCCAACTTTTGTAGCAACATGGACTGGATTGGAAGAGATTATGCTGAATGAAATAAGCCAAGTAGAAAAAGTCAAGCATCACATGGTTTCACTTACTTGTGGTGCATAAGAGGCAATATAGAAGACAGTAGGAGAAGGAAAGTAAATGGGAAGTAGGGTAATTCAGGGAGAGAAACGAAACATGAGAGACTTTGGACACAGAAACAAACTGAGGGACTTGGAGGGAGGGGGTGGGGGAATGGGAGAGCCTGGTGGTGGGTACTGAGGGCACGTATTGCATGGAGCACTGGGTGTGGGGCATGGGCAGTGAATCTTGGAACACTGAAAAAATAAAATAAATTTAAAGTCAAAAATAAATAAATAAAATAAAATACAAAAAAAATACAGTTGTCAAGAGAATAGTCTATTTCCTGTTCTTTCTTCAATTTGAGTTTGGGTTCAGTGATACTTTTCTGGATCTCGCGCTCTTCTTGATACCATACCCGTGTGATCCAGGATGTCACTCTCTTGATTCTGGTTCCCATTCATTCATATTCATATTCTCTCTCCCTCTCTGATCCTGGAATGGGTATCTTAAAAACTTGCTTCAGTCCTGGCTTTTCTGATGCATAAATAATGATCATGTGAACATTACTTTCATCGTTTAACAGATGCATATAATTACTCTGACACTCACCTAAAGATGAACTGATAAGAATCTGATTCACAGCTCAATTTTAAGCCGTGTCACATTTTACAGTAAGATTTCATATACCTTTGAGCCTCCCGAGGTCATAGTAATTGTTCAATAAACTTAGCATATTATTGGATGGTCAAAATCTTGGTGTGAGACTGTGGCTTTTCCTGGATCATCTCAAGAATAATTGTGTCCACACTTTCCTTGTGTGTCTATACAATTGGTAATTAGAAGCCACTCAACCACTTGTCAAATAACTAAAGCACACCTTTAGAGTGCTAGCATGGCCTGAATCAACAATTGAAACTCCATTTCTGTGATGGTTCAGATTTTGACAAGTTAAACTACAACTAAATTCCCATTTTCCCCCCTTCTCATTACCCAGTTACTCATATTTCAGCAAAATAAATTCATCCTGAAAATCTTGAACCACTTATATTTCTAAAGGTACAGTAAAGCTCAAATATGTTAAGACAACAACTGAAAAGATCACTGGAGATGGTGAGTAGACCAAAAGTAGAAAGAGACTTAGGACCAGGGCATCCAAAGTATATGCCAATTCTCATCAAAATCATTATGTAATGCCAAGCATCAAGTGGTGAAAATAAAGTATCATCAAAAGAGATACTATCCTATGGGGCGCCTGGGTGGCTCAGTTGGTTAAGCGACTGCCTTCAGCTCAGGTCATGATCCCGGAGTCCCGGGATCGACCCCCGCATCAGTCTCCCTGCTCAGCAGGAAGTCTGCTTCTCCCTCTCTCACTCCCCCTGCTTGTGTTCCCTCTCTAGCTGTGTTTCTCTCTGTCAAATAAATAAAATCTTTAAAAAAAAAAAAAAAAAAGAGATACTATTCTGAACTTCATTAAGTGGATGGCAATCTGCAAGTATCCTATAGGGTTCCCAGCCAGGAAAACCAAAAGGTAATATTTATTCACTCATTCTTCATTTCTTATGCCAAATAATGGCTAACATTGTAGTCTGTAGAGTCACAGAAGAGATGACAAGGAGCTTTAATTCAATGAATCTAAAATTTTAGCCATTTGCCCAGTTCAGGGAAACAGAAGGCATTCAGAAAGATGTGAGGAGTAGAGTAGCAAGAACTCGAGGCTGACATGAAAGGCAGGAGTCTGACCGTAGAGAACTTTCTACACCATGTCAAGGATTTAAAATTTATTCCGTGCTAAGGCATGAGCTGTGACAAGACCCAATTTGTGTTCTAGAGACCCTTCTAGTAATAATGTGGAGAATGAGCTAGGTGGGACAAGACTAGCTGGGATGGAGTCCAATCAGGGGACTGACAGAGAAATCCAAATGAAAAATGATCACTCTCTGCTCACCACACAACAAGCAGAAGGAATGAAAAGGATAATACTGATGGATTACAGGGCAGGATCCTATGAGCCTTCATGGTAATCTGAATCCAGGATGGCTCCCGGCTTCCTGGCTGGGAACTGGCTACATGGTCATGCCATTAACCAGGCCAGAAAACAGCAATGCAAGTCATGTACCTAACTCCTTCATCAGATTTGAAATGCAAGTCATGTACCTAACTCCTTCATCAGATTTGAAAATCAAGACGAAAGAGGTAATTAATAATATAAAGCCCCAAAACATCTCTCTCACAGATACCCCTACAATGGTTTTCTTCTGACCTGTAAAAGAGTTTGCAAAATCTTTAAACTGATTGATTGTAACTTCACTCCACGTCATGAAAATATCCCCTCAAGTAATACAGTGTTCTTGGGAGAATGACAAAGTAATTTTGAGATACCTGTGACTCCAGGTGAAATTTGCAGATACAGAAATACAGTTTCAAAAATAAAATAAATGAAAGTAATTACAGATGTTAACACGATGCCTTTTTACAAGAATTAGAGAAGGCAAACTCCAGGAGACAAGAACCGTGTCTTGAAAGGACTAAGACAGCAAACACCCTATATTTCTGTAGCCAGAGTGAAAGCAGCAAAGAATAACAATGAAGGCCTGGTTTAAAAAAACAAAAAAAATTAGCTGTGAAACAATAGGTAGGAAATGTGAACAATTACATTTCCGTACATTCTCTTCTAGGTAATGAGTTTATGTGCTTAATTCTTGTCCTTTGTTAACCATACAATCCCCAGTGAGAAACACTGAAATTTCTAGAAAAAAAAAAGAGATACATTTAATGATTTTCCAGTCAGGTTGACATCAATGAAATCATGAAGATTGATGGCATTTTTGTTGAGAAAAACCTATCTGAAGACTTTTAGGCTTGTAACAATGGGGGGTGAGGAGGATGGAGTGAGACCCCGAGTCAGGTCATGCAGCTGAATTGCAGGTGTAGACACCCAAAGCGAAAAAGGAACTCGAGTTAACACTGCACTTGGCTTGCTGAAGAGAGCCAGCTGTTAACTGGGAGCCCGGTGGTAGACATTCTCAGAGCTAGAGCCCCAGGGACTAGATGACTATTTAAGAGAAATGCTTGTTGAGTTGACTAAGAACTATTAGTCTGTGAGGTGGACTGGCTGCCCTGGCTTTGGCAAAAATGTAGAATCTTCTTTTTCTTTTTCTATTGGGATCCTGCACAAAATGGGAAGGTCAAGATAAGAAAGAGGTAAACAGAGAGGTAGCATCAGCTCATCCCAGGGCACCTACCCCTCTAGAACGAGTACTTCTACCCCCAGTCAGCACAGCAGCTCATGAGCCCACAGTTCCGCCCATGCCATTTGTTGGAGGCTCCATCTTGGAGGCTTCACGGTGACTTCCTGCATGAAGCCTCACAAAAACAGGAGCGGCCGACATGAATTCAGTGTAGCCTCCGCATGCATGGTGATAATGAAATCTCTAGCCAGAAGTGATGAAATCCCCACCCTCCTTAGTAAGAACACCATCAGGGCACAAAAGGAAACATCCTGAAAGCATGGACTTTCTTTTCACCAACAGCTCTCACCAGGAAGGAAGGAAGGGGCAGGTTTATGTGTGTCCTACCTCATAACATTAATAACTTATGGTGAAAAGCAAGAGTTTTGGAATCAAACTATAAATGTTCATTGGAGTCAATAATATTCAGAAATGAAGTTGAGGACCCAAGAGAGTTTCAAAATAAAAGGTAAAACCACTTTGCAGAATTAGTACACAGATCATCTGTAATTCTGAGAGATTAAAGAGTTGAATGAGCCTCTCCTTCCAGAGTGGACTTCCCTTTCCCTTTCCCTATCTTTACATTTTAGAGCACCCCATGACACAGCCCACAAACCTCTTACATTCATTCAACAAGAAGTTCTAATTCGGCCCCATAGCCACGTCTTCTTGCAAATTTGTATCTCCGCCCCAAGCTCTCCCCAACTTTCATCTCTGTATCTAACTCTGCAGGTGACATCTCCTCATTGATGTCCATCTCAAACGTACCACGTCCAACACAGAGCCGGACCCTCCTGCACCTCCTGACCTGCCCCCCCCAGTGTTCTCCATCTCCATAAACAGCACCACCAATCACACAAAATGACTCAGACCAAAACCCAAGAAGTCATTCTTAATTCTTCCCAGGGTTGCCACACAGGACCCACCCTGGGCTGTCTCGCTGTAGAGCCTATGTAAATAGTTCCTCCTGGACTTGTCAGTACACAAACGAGGAAGCCACTTGCAGTCTCTCTCCCTTACATTCCAGATCCAGTCTATCAGAGAGCACTCTCCACTCTACTTCAAGATGTCCTATGAATCCAACACTTCCTTACCATCTCCACGCTCCCACTTAGTTCAAGCTACCACTGCCCTCTCAGGCTACCAATCTAGCTCCCAACCCCACATCCCTATGTCCTCCCGCACCTGCCTCTAATTTCTTCAGTCTGGTCTCTACCCAGCATTCCCAGTGACCTTCTGATATCGTAACTAGATGCGTTACACTCATACCCAGTTCCTCCAGTGGCTCTCCAGGAATGCAGATCCAAGCCCAAACTCTTGCCTCTGGTCAACAAAGCCTAGAGGGTCTGTTACCTGCCTGTATCTGACCACACCTCCTGTTATCCTCGGTCTCACACACTCTGTTCCAGCCATAGCTTTCCTGAGCCTTTTCCTCACATGTGCCTAGTTCACTCCCACTGAAAACCTTTGCCCTTGAGGTTCTCACTTCCTGTGATGCTCTCCCCTACTCCTTCCGATCCCTCCAGATATCACTCCCTCAGAGAGGCTTCTTCTAACTCCATGCAAAACACCCTCTCATGCCAGTTGCGCACCAGTCCTGTACCCGCTTTTGTTTCCTTCAAAGTGATAATTACTTCCACATATTACATACTTAGCATTTTTAAAAAGGAATCATCCACTAAAATGTAAGTTGCATGAATTTGGGGCTGTCTCCCCATTGTGTAAAGCAGTGGCTATATGCAAGAGGTGCTCACAAAATATGTGAGGGTCAACTACTGAACAAATGGTCAGTATAAGCCATCAGCTTTCCATGATCTACAGAAATCCCATTCCATACTTGTTAGGGGTTGTTTTGGTTATACTAAGGAAAATAGGCGAAGCCCACTCATCACCTATCTTTGAATGCATATCCCTGCATAATCTAACAATAAATGTTAACATTTCTCATTTCAAATAGCAAAGTCACTGCTTTTGTCTAGCCTCTACAAGATTCTGGGGGTAAAAGACAGCATAAATAGCTGATATAGAAAGCAGTTTCTCGGGCTCCTGGGTGGCTCAGATGGTTGGGCCTCTGCCTTCAGCTCAGGTCATGATCTCAGGATCCTGGGATCGAGTCCCACATTGGGCTCTCTGCTCAGTGGGGAGCCTGCTTCCCCCTCTTTCTCTGCCTGCCTCTCTATTTGTAATCTCTCTCTCTCTCTCTCTCTGTTGAATAAATAAATAAATAAATCTTAAAAAAAAAAACAAAGAAAGAAAGCAGTTTCCCCTTATCCCTCCATATAATCTCCGACCACAGCTACTGCCACAAACCAAGGCTGCCTGGTTAAAAGTTTTTGTTTCTTCTGAAGTCTCTAGGGCCAAAATTCTGAGAACACTACCCAAGTAAAAGACCTGGCTGAACCTTAAAATGCACGGCTAAAATTTCCTGGCAAGTTCTGAAAAGTAACACTGCAAAGCTTTAGGAAAGGCAAGTTTTCAAAAGAAATTTTTTAAAGCTAGAATTTTTACAATGGTTTCTTCCTGGAAAACAATCCAGTTAACCAGTAGTAAGTTTTCCTAAGCCAACCAGAGTGGTCTTAAAAAAAAAAAAAAAAAAAAAAAATCAAGTCTTTTGCTAGTTCCAGAGAGAAATGACCCAAAGACTAATGAGCTCCATACACTACTCACGGCCTGACCCTCAGCAAGTCACTTGTTCTCAATGGAGAGGCTAATACAGAGAGCCCTATCAATTAGCTTCATGTGGCGCCTGGGAAGGGTGACTAATAAGCCTGATTGCAAGGCACTCTGAAAACATTAAGTGCTATAGAGGACTTTCCTAATTTCCAGATGGCCATCAATAGCCATGAAAGCATTGGGAATGCATCTGGCTCTTTTTAAGATCTTTTCCACCCCTTGGCTCTTCTGATGTCGACCAGTTCCCATGACAAAGACAGAAAGATCAGTGATGGTTCTTCTCACCACTCTCCTCCTGATCCACGGGAAACATGATGGAGACGCAAGCTAGCCTTTGCTCTCCTTTGTTCCTTCCAAAGTACCTTGCAGATCCTCATCAAGAGCGATTGCATGAATGGCGAGAGGAAAGCCTTTCCTTTTTGTCCTTTTCAAGCATAACAGATCATCATTAAAAACCACAGATTTCACAAAGATCTTGGGAGAAGAAAATATGAATATGAATGACCTGAAAAATACAAAAGTCACTTTATTCTTACTAGTGATCTCGCGATCTCTCATTCTATCATGTGATGTCCTCACTTAAAGAAGAGGGGAGATTAATTGGTTTCTGACCTCCTTCTACACCAGAAATGGTTTTCCTCATTCATGAATAGACATGGATTTAGAATTTCACTTGTCTGTGAAGGACTAAATAGCATCTCATGTTCTTTCCAAGCTACAAGCCATAGGTATCTATTTTAAAGACAAGTCTGCCCCATGTTATCTTTCCACTAATCCCTCTAAGACATGTAAGGACACACCAGGGAGCCTGGGTGGCTCAGTTGTTGAGCATCTGCTTTCCAGCTCAGGTCATATTCCCACATTGGGCTGCCTACACGGTGGGAAGCCTGCTTCTCCCTCTCTCACTCCCCCTGCTTGCGTTCCCTCTCCTGCTGTGTTTCTCTCAAATAAATAAAATCTTAAAAAAAAAAAAAAAAAAGACAGGTAAGGACACAAAAACAATATAATCACTCACTCACTAAAGTACAGCTTCAATCCCCAGACATATGTGTTTCTGAAAAGTACAGATTTCCTATCCATTAGTACCACAACAATTGTCTTATAGGAGAGGACTTGCCTTTTCGGCTCAAATGCAAGCACCTTGATCTCCAACAAATTCTCCTGCCAAAGCTAAGTGGTTTGTTGGAAAGAATAGCTTTGCCTCTTCCCAACTACTCCTCTGTTCACTCATAGCGCCTTTCAAATCCCACATATTGATAAGTGACGGCAGGTTTGGGGAGGCCAGGAGAAAGGAACTTAAGCCAATGAAAATAGAAACAGTACTTATTGGGAAAAGTTTTTGTAGATGATAAATTTTCTATGCACAAATGAAACTTTGCCTACCAATATGAGGGACCAATGTAAAAACTGATATTAAGAGATAACCCAAGGAATTGACAAATGATTTCAGGGTAGAGTAGGGGGGTCAGCAAAATACTGTTGGAGTTAAATCCAGACCCTTTCACCTGTTTTATTGGTAATTTTGTTAGAACAAAGCCACACCCGTTCATTTAGAGAATTGTGTTTTCAGCTCTTCTGGTGCCACAACGGCTGGCAAGAGTAGCTAAAAAACACCATATGGCTCACAATGTTGAAAATATTTACTATCTGGCCCTCTATTTAAAAGGTGCCAACCCTGGCTGAGGGGCTAAGAACATTATGACAGACTGGAATAGTCTGGGAATTTTTTTGGAGAAGGAGGCAAGTGGCTTGCAAAGAAACTGTAATTGAACCAGAAGTGGTAAGTATTAAGTAGAAAAATATTCTTTCCTGACTAATCAGTTATCTAAGGGGCTGGAAATGTCCTTAAGATTGATAAAAGAATGAGATCTTCCCATGCTGAGAGAATCATTATCAAAGCACTGAAGTCTCTCAGTGACTAGTGAAACAGATGGACTAACGACTCAACTGGTTGGATCCCAAGGACACTACACCAGAGGTTTGCTCTGGACGGTGATGGTGGAGATCGTGGTGGTGGTGGCGGCTGGTGGTTGCTTCAAAAGAAACACACCTGCCTTGCAACAGGTTTCAGCAAAATGGGAAGAATGCTAGACCAGTGGTAACAGAAAATCTGGGCCTAAACTTTGCCTTTGCTCGTGAGTCAACACTCTCTCACCTGCAAAACAGAGATCATCATAGGGGCCGGGGTCAGGATGGGTCAGCACCAAGATGGCCTCAGTGTTGCTCCCACATGCAGGACCTCAGCGATACTGAGGATGTGGTTCTAGGGCTTGGGCCAACAACAAAACTCTAAGGTTACAACAAAATTTATCATCAACCAGCCCCATCTCGTGTGCTGTCCGTACCCCCGAGGCTGACCCAGCCATGAGGCTTATGGATTCCTGCATATCAGCCACTTGCTGTGGCCCAAGCTATGTTTCTCACGGGAAGAAAGGTCCATTTCCAGCCCCATCATTTAAAAGCTTTAAAAATAAAAGAATCGGGCGCAATCCCTTTCATGACCTACACTGTCTCTCCTCGGGCCCTAAAGACAAGATTCTGAATCTACCAACAGGATTGATGCCTTCAAACAGAATGAACATTAACAGATACACCTAAAGTAAAAAGCATAATTTAATAGGTGATAAAGTATTATAAATCAATGTGATAGCAACATTGGACATTTTCTAGTCTTAAAGACCAAAGTCCTATTGATTAACAAGTTACAATAGTATCGTTTACAGCCCTGAGAAACCACCCAGAACTGAGAGCTTAGGACTCTCTCATGACTGATTCTGAAGAACTCTGTCAATATCAAGATCATGAGCAGGGTACTTGTTCTAAGTGAAAAACACTGGAGAGGCAATGGCCCTTACCTGCCCTCATGTCCATCTTAATCTCATTCTCCAATGTCTAAGTCTCAGTGCAACTGGTTTCCTAAACGATAGAGTCCTCTTCAGTTAAATGAATGCCTGTGAGGACACATGAGCCACCCTCTTCAAACTGAGCACTTAGAGGGTCCAGTCTTAAATCGACCGCTCCAAAGTCCTTTTCAACTGGCAAAGAACCTGAGCTGTCATCACCAACTAGCGTATCATGTGCAGAACTTCCTGACAAAAGTGCATGAGTTTTGCTGGTTAAGGACTCACGCATTAACATATGAGCAGGATAGAAACAGGGAATGGAAAGTGAGTGGAGCTGATTCCAAACAAAAACACATTTCAAAATGCAAAGTGGCTGAAGCTCCCTTTGTCTAAAACTCTTTGT
Source organism: Spilogale gracilis (assembly GCA_004023965.1). Taxonomy (NCBI): domain Eukaryota; kingdom Metazoa; phylum Chordata; class Mammalia; order Carnivora; family Mephitidae; genus Spilogale; species Spilogale gracilis. The sequence goes on from PITA01008423.1 coordinate 14,497, forward strand.
CAAAAAGATGCCAGCCAAATTCGAACTGTAGCTTCTGTTAACTTTTGGCTCTCAATCCATGCTTGCCACCCAAAAGGATAAAGACCTATCATTCCCACACAACTCATTTGTGATTAAGTTTGCTGGAGTTGTCATTTATTTCTGAGTGCGTATTTTATGTTTTTCTTGTACGAGATTTCTGGAGTTATGGATATTACATTTTCTTGCACATGAAAATGTTTCAATAAAGAAACTACCTTTTTGACATTAAGATATACCCGCCTTGGGTGTCAAAAACAGCTGAAATTGCTTGGCTATTAATAAGCCTCCCTTTCTTAGAGCCAGGTTTTACGTAAGCCCAGGATGGCTCCCATCTGGTCCTAGGTTTATTGGTTACTTGTTATGTGTCAGACATTAGAACTTCTGCCATCGCATGCTGTTCTGATGCAGATAAGAGGCATTTTAGGTCAAAAAAAAAAAGTACAAAATTTCTTTGTTTCACTACACTTGAGTCCGATTTACATTTCTCTTTGATCCTTACGTTTCTACATGCAATCTTTTCCCTAATAAGCTGCCAAGAGTAGCAGCTAGATTAATAAAACGGGCAAAATGAGTCCAAGGGTTTAAGCAAGGTGGTTAGCAGTCTCCTTGTTCTGCTCAATTTTTCTTTCTTCTTCAAAAATATTAACTCAAAAGCTGCTTCTACTCCATTAACCTAGATTATGAACATTAGAAAAATCTCAAAGAAGATAAAAATTCTGAAAGAGGGCTTGGATTTTTGTGTGCCTCGACTAGGGCATTGCCGAAATCACACCCATCTTGGTTGAATCAGTTGGGGGGTTGCACTGATAAACTTGAGGACAAGAGGTTCTCCCAAAGCAAAGAATGAGACCAGAGAGACACACTTGGATGAATAATGGAGTCCTTTGAAAAGGAAGGAACATTTTTTTGAATAGACTGACCCTTCACTAACAGTAACTCTTCCTCCCCTCCTCCATTTCTGGACTTATCACAAGAACATGTGGGAAGGAGTATTTGTCCCATAGGCTTTGGATTTCTAACAAGACAAAATGCAAGCAGGGCTGGGGGAATTTTCCCACCCCAGAGAATAAAGCCCTTCGGGCTTACAACAGTTGAGGGGACGTCTGTCATTTACTGCTTATGCTCTCTCCTTACTGTTTCTCTGCACATGCTTTACTTTCATATGATAAGAAGCTACCCGGTTATACAGTCTCGATGGCACACAGTCTGAAAGATAATCCACAAGAGCCCCATGTGAACCATAAAGGCAACACGGATCATTGTCTCACAGTGAACCCCCCACAATTCCTCCTCTATGCTCTGTGTCAACGAGAAAATCTGAAGAAAGGCCTGGTCCACTGATTGCTAGCCGTTACTTCAGATGCTTTAGTGTACAGAATGAAGCCATTATACCAGCTAGGCTTTGAAAAAAAATATATTTTATCCTCTGGACATTTTTCCTTCTGTGTATCTCTTGTCAGCAGCCTTGAGTTCATGTGCACATCTTGTTATTCTCCTCAGTCTGTCACACCGGAAAAAAAGTAATGTAGGTTATATCAGGTTCTTTGTCATCTCTTTTTCACAGTAATTCTTTTGGCTTATCTCTGAATTGGATTCCTGACAAGTATGTTATATTTTAAAATAAAGAATACAGATGGTTTCCGTGTAAGTTGCAGGTAAATAAAAGTTAAATTTTAAACACTTCCTATACTGGGATACTCTTTCATCATCATTTAAAAAAATTCTCTCCGAAATGTCAGGTGTCCATTTATACTATGGAATCCGTGATTTTTTAAAAAATGTTTGCATTAGTGTATGTGCTCAGAAAGTTCAGGTGATCTTTCACTATCATTTGTGCTAACTTTTTAAAGGTAGCTCTATCTCATATAATGACAGCTAATAGGTAAATAATACCTAATAAGAGGATTCATCCTTTTGGGCTCTCTCTGAAATGTTGTGCTCACACACTGGATTTATTTATTTTTTGTTTATTTTTTTTTAAGATTGTATTTAGTTTGACAGACAGAAACACAGCTAGAGAGGGAACACGAGCAGGGGGAGTGAGAGAAGGAGAGACAGGCTTCTCACCCAGCAGGAAGCCTGATGTGGGGATTGATCCCAGAACTTCAGGATCATGACCTGAGCCACCCAGGTGCCCCAACACACTGGATTTAAAGTACAGCTTCCTGATGCTCGCAGGATACCACAGGGAGCCAGCAGGAGAAAGGCGCTGTGCTCTGTGGTGATGACTCACGTTGCAGCCATACCTCCTCTGAGCTCCTCTTTCCCACTAGTAGCACCTATTCAATCCACTACATGTCTCTAGCTGTACTTGACTAAAGACGCCTTTGTTCTATTCTTTCTAGGAGTTGGACACAACCTCACAACCCTTCCTTTTCTTTTCCTTTTCCTTTCCAAGCCTGGAGCTCAGAACATTCAGGGCTGGAAGGGACCACACTTACCAAATGAAGACAAAGATGCCTTTGTTCCTGACCTAGAGAGGAATCGATAAGCATTTACATACTCATCTTGTTTATCTTTAAATACATATACTCTTGAAAACTAGAGCCTTAGGTTCAATACAGAGGGCTTTATACAAAGAATAGAAATGAACATTAAGGGATGTTAATGCACATTATCTCTCAAAATGCACATAAGCTAACACTACTCAGACTGGGATATGAGCCCCTCTATACGAATATTAATGTAACATGAGCCTGAAAGATATATACCCTTGACTGTAACTTCAACAGCTATCTGATGAAATCTGATTGACTTTAGAACCCAATGAGGTAGAATAACCCACTATGACATAAATATGTCCCTGTAAATTAAAGACCCAGTATGGCATAAAGCTGTACTTTTAAGGAATATCAAAATAAGAAGGACATGCCTATTTTGTATATGTTATACATATACACAGACTTCCTCTGGATAGAGAGTCATGGATTTGTAGTGCTGACCAGAACCTTCCACATCAGCTACAGCTCTCCTCTTTGTTACTCAAAGAGTATCAGCGTCACAAAGGTTAAGGCATACCATCTTGGTCCAACAGCTAATTCCACCAAGTCCTAGCTCTTGTAATTCCTGTTCTCTGTTTGTTCAAGGATCTTCACACGGACTCCTTTAATTGCTTGGTAACTAAGAGTCCAAAGTCACTGCTGACTATGTCTCAACTTTCTAAAATTAACTCAGTTATGTTTTGTTTATTTTTCACACAAAGCTAGCTTAAATATAATTTTGGAAAATCTCAAGTCACTTAGACATTTATTTACTTAAACTGTCTTATTATATCAAAGAACCCCATTATTTGTTTGTATTACAGTGATTATCTATGTCTAGCCAATACAGATATTGCCTGTATTACATTTACATTTGTCTTCTTTATATTTACAGGATATTAAGAGGCACCAACTTTAATTTTTAATGTGTTAGAAACCTGACTGATCACTTTGCTCATGCTACAGTAAAAAAACCCCAACAAAACCAAACAAAAAACCAAACGACCAGAAGCAGAGACTTTTAAATGAGAAATGCCTGAATCCCATTGTGGGAAAGGTCTGAATCAGAGAGGAGGACAAGGTGGATTGGGTGCATTTTTCACAGCAGAGAGGTGGTAACCTCCAGTGGGAAATGCAAAGCAAAGGGAAGCTACTCAAATGGGAATCTTCCCATATTTACAAGCTTCTGTTAGACCCAAGTTCTCACAGTCTGTTTTTGTTATGTTTCTTTTTAAATATTTTTTCAGTGTTCCAAGATTCATTGTTTATACACCATACCCAGTTCTCCATGCAATACATGCCCTCAACACCCACCCCCCCTACCCCCTCCTTTCTAAAACCCTCATTTTGTTTCTCAGAGTCCACAGTCTCTCATGTTTAGTCTCTCTAATTCACCCCATTTCACATTCTTTTTCTTTTCCTACTATCCTCCATGTTACTCCTTATGCTCCACAAGTAAGTGAAACCTTATGGTACTTGACTTTCTCTGCTTGGCTTATTTCACTCAGCATAAACCTCCTCCAGTCCCATCCATGTTGATACAGAAGTTGGGTATTCATCCTTTCTGATGGAGGCATAGTATTCCATTGTATATATTACGACCATATCTTCTTTATCCATTGCTCTGCTGAAGGGCATCTTGGCTCCTTCCAAAATTTGGTGATTGTGCATTGCTGCTATAAACGTTGGGGTGAAAGAAGAGCCATATGTACTGTTTTTTAAGTGTATATATCCATATCTCAATAGTATTTACATTTAACTAATTCGTGTGTCAAACATTACACAATCTTTTCTATCACTTTCTATGAGACTGTTTCCTTACACAATTACAAAAGGAAAGACTGTTTCATCTTTTTTGATTTTCACTTTACTTTGAAAAAGTAACAGAAGAGTAGAAAGTCATTTCTCCATGAAAACATTGATCCCTCTTACAGTTCCATCTCAAGTTTTCCCCAGAGTGTCCTCCATGTTGCTTCTCATTCAAATATCTATGATCCTAGTTGATATTACTACACAGCAAAAACTTTTGCTGAGCAAGTCCAATCATTGTTTTTTGGTGACAAATTCTGCCGAGGGCAGGTAACCAAAATGTTATTTTTATGGTTACTCCAAATAAAAAAAAATTTAATTATGCCCCCTTGGTAGATTATCATGCCATATAGATACAAAAGTCTTTCCTGTTAAATAAGAATGGATACCACAGTCCCTAATAATTGAGTGTTTTAAATTCAGTAATTCTCTTAATAAGGTTAGCAAGTGGCATAGCTGTATTTTTTACTGCATTTCTAGTTCATCTAGTGTCTCTCACTAGAATAAAGACTTTGCGTCAGGCATCTGAGATCCTCAGATTAGAACCCTCAAACATGAGGGTGGCGGGAGACTGAAGAATGTTGTAGACCCCCTCACTGTGAAAGCCTCCGTGTTGATTTCAATGTTTTTACTCTGAATTTCACTCTCAGTATTTTCGCTTAGACATTTCAGCTTTTCCCTTAATCCAGTCTCCATTTATTCAGGTTCTCCAACATGACTTTTCCCCCCATAAATTTATTTTCCGTATCTATTTGTCTCTCTTATTCCAATACACCCACACCACTTGGGCAGCTCCCATCTGTCCTCTGAAACCTCTATTGAACTATATACAGGAAAGCTTTTTTTTTTCCTTTCTTTCTTTTAATTACATAAATCATGGTGATTTGGAGAAAATGATAACCCAGAAGCATTATTCCTCTGGTGGAGTCTATTTTTCCCTCCCCCAAAAAGGACTCTAAGCAGCAACCAGCCCTGAATGGATTTAACTAATTTCTTCTATCAGCAGCATCCAGATTCTACTTCTGGTTGTGTTGCATACAGAGTTGCTATCCATGAAAAAAAAAAAAAATTGTGCCCCAATTTCCCCTCAGGAGTGCCAGGATGGTAATTTCCAAGCAAGTAACAACTGAAGAATGGCACCACTTGCTTTAAGCACCCTATAAAGCATTTCTCTGTGCCTATTTTTTTTGTGCAACAGTGACTGATTTTTTTCTTTCACAGCAATTCCAAAACCCGAGAAAAGCCAGATATTTATGGCCCTGCAAGACAAAAAGGGCCTGCAAAACAAAGAAAACAAGAAAAAGACAAAGAGCAACAAAAGAAGGGTGTCCAAGGCAAAGACAGAGGAGCACGTGAGGGAGACGTCAGTGTCAGAAGCAAACCTCTCGTTTCTGCCCGGGACCCTGGTAACCTGCACAGGTACACGGGTGAGGGAGCTTTTTTCTGAGACGTGGCGCTGGACCTGGGGGTGTGTTGCCTTGGAAGTGACAAGCTCAGTTTCTGGAGAACCTGTGTACCCTCCTCAGCATTCCTGGCAATGCTGACAGGTTCCTTTCCTTTGTTCAGAAACGGCTCTGAAAACGGCCCTGCCTCCTTCCAAATGCTCTGCATTGGGAGGCCACATTGTAACCAAATTACATGAGAGGAAGATTTTTTCATTTCCATTCCTAAAATTAGACTCTTCTTGTGTGTGCTAGCACAGCAGAAATAGAAACACTCGCTGAAAGGAGCCCATACAGTGGCGATCGAGTTGCCGTGCATTTCGAACACATTTGCTGAACCCACAGCACATGGGCCAGCATGGGACACGAGACAGATTGGGGAACCTTTATGGATTCTAAGGAATCTCTAAGAAGTTAGTCTCAAAAGGTGGGAGGTTTGCTTTGGAGAGGGACTCTGGGGCATAAAGGACACAAAGAGTGCTTTCCAGGCAGATGCTGGTGCCGAAGCATTTGAAGAGGGAACAGATTTCCCAGTAGGATGTTTAACAAATGTACTTAATTGGCTTTGGAATCAGAGCAAACTTCTTAATTCTGGTCCTCCCCACTTTTTTTAAGATTTTATTTGACAGAGAGAAACATAGCTAGAGAGGGAACACAAGCAGGGGGAGTGAGAGAGGGAGAAGCAGGCTTCCTGCCAAGCCGTGAAGTGGGACTCGATCCCGGGTCTCCAGGATCAATGACCTGAGCCGAAGGCAGTCGCTTAACCAACTGAGTCACCCAGGCGCCCAATTCTGGTCCCTTGTTGATGCAAAACCCAAAATCAACACAAAATAGGTGCAAGGAATTAAAAAAAACAACTAGTTAACTAGGTTTTACCTCACAGTGTTGGTGGACTAGTGACAGATTTCTTCAAAAGACAGGATTATGTATAATAAACTCACCAGCTAGGTGTTCTATATCATCTACTTTAAGATATTCTCTGGCTGAGTACATTTCATCGCAGAGATAGCACATAAACATGGTAGATAGGTCTGGATTAAAAATCCTTGTGACCATCAAGAAAAGGATCATGGGATGAGCTGAGAAATCCAAGCAAGATTTTTAAATTTGGGCTAAAGTAACAAATTTCATGGGTACCTTAAAAACTACTACTATAGGGTGCCTGGGTGGCTCAGTGGGTTAAAGCCTCTGCCTTCAGCGCAGGTCATGATCAGGGTCCTGGGATCGAGGCCCACGTCGGGCTCTCTGCTCAGCAGGGAGCCTGCTTCCTCCTCTGCCTCTCTGCCTGCCTTTCTGCCTACTTGTGATCTCTCTCTCTGTTAAATAAATAAATAAAATCTTCAAAAAAAAAAAGGCAAAACTACTACTATAACTATGTGTTCCCCTCACCACCAACCACCTCCAATTCACTCTGAACAAAAGACCCTCTCGGACCACATTCTGTTCAGTATGAATCTCTCATGCAGATATGGGTGTATATGTTTGTACTAAACTAGGATTCTGAACTATTTTGGAAATGTGTCAGGGAGGAGAAGGCTCTATAAAATGCATTTTTTTTTCATTTATGATGGGTACCATCCATGGTTTAAAGAAAAATAGAATATTTACTTTAAACCAGGAATAGAGTGTCTGATAAATCTTAGTGGACTAAACAAATGCAATGTTAATTTTAAAAAGTATTTTAAAAAAAGAATTTGACAATAAGATAAAAAATAGATTTAGCAGCTTACTTACACTAAACTACATAAATAGTATGAGTGCTTAAAAGAAGAGACATGCATTTTCTAGAAGAACACTGAATAGGCCTACACTTTAGCCTGAGTCCATCCTTCATTAATTGTCTAACTAGAGCTGTCCTCCTAACATTCTGTGAATCTTGTAGGCCTTTACTTAAAAAATGGGGTTGTCCAATGTGATATGTGAGATTCTATCCAGCTTTGAAAATCGAGGATTCTTTATCCACAGAGTCTCTGTTTATGTATAAATGTCTGTACACAGAAGAGGTACAACACTTTGAAGTAAGATATAAAATTCCTTGCATCTGCTTTCTACCATATTGGTCTTTTATCTATAAATATCAACTTACATCATTGTGGATGACTCCACCTCATTAGATTTAAAAATTAATAAAACTTCATATACAGTGGCTACATTTATTTAATTCACATACAATCTTCACCTAGAGTTCCTGCCATATTAAATATGTACACAGTGGTGCTGACAGAATGGTGTGAGCAGTTTTAGCATCCTGGGTATTACATCCTTTGCAGTCCTAGGAGATATTTTTGTATGTAGTCAGTAAAAAAATAAAAAAATAAAAAATAAAAAAGTCCACATTAGTTTATGTGTCCAAGGAAGAATATCCTAGATTCAGATGATCTTTGATGATCACTTGCACCAACTTTCCAAAAAGAATTTTTGAGATTTGCCAATGTTGTCACATATTGCAAGGTCTCCTTCTTTTTTAAGACTGAATAATGTTCCACTGTCTGTATATGCCACATTTTCTTTATCCATTCATCTCTTGATGGACATTTAGGTTGCTTCCATGTCTTGGCTATTGTGAACACAGGATTCCTGATATTTCTTTGAGATCCTGATTTCAGTTCTTTGGGATAAATATTGAGAAGCAGGATTGCTGGATCATCTGCTAATAATCAGGTGGTAATACGCCAAATGAAATAAGCCAGTCACAAAAGGACAAATACCACATGATTCCACTTACCCAAGGTATCTAAAATACTCAAACTCGTAGAGGCAAACTCTGAATGGTGGTTGTCAGAGGCTGAGGGGAAGGAGAGACGAGGTGTGGCTAATCACCACGTACAAAATTTCAGATATGCAAGATGAATTAAGTTCTAGAGATCTAATGTACATTACACCTATAAATAACAATGTTATGCACTTGAAAATTGGATAAGAGGGTAGATCTCATGTTGTCTTCCTATCGAATATAGAAATAAAAGCATTTTCTTTTCAAGTAATAACAGCAAATAATACTGCCTTTTCTGTTATTACTTTAGGATTCTTTGAAATACTGTGTTCACAAACTAAGGTACTGCTCACTGATTCTTGTGAGATACTGTAGAAATCATGGCAGAGCAAAGAGCTTACATGCTCACATGGGCTCCATGCTGGCATTCCAACCATGCCTCCTGTAGGCTCCTCTTTACCACTGGACAGAACTGACTCAATCTTCACTGCCTCTTTCTAGCTGTTTTTGAATAAAAAACGCTTCATTTTGGGACATGGTAACTTCGCCTGGATATAAAACTGGACCCAAGTTTTATTTATACTTGGCCTCCAAGAGGCTAGGAGGAACCTGATCACTTATAAATTAAGAAACTGAAGCCTTTGCATCTAACCAGACAGAAATCCACAAGCACTCACTACACTCATCTTGTTTACTTTTAAATATGTATTGCTGGGACAAAGTTGTGATTCTCAGTTCATTCTACACAATTTTACATAAAAAATAAAAATAAGCATTAAGGAGATTTCTTCCTCCAGGAAAATGCTTTACATAATTAATCTACATGCTAAACTATCAGCAAAGAACCTGGCCACAGCCATAAAAGATATCCAATACACTTGGAATTCCAATGGCTATCTATATTCTTTCTCCTGTTTATCCCAAGTCAAGAGGTTGTATTTTTATAAACTTGGGAGTAAAACAGAATACATTCTAATTAAGGCACAGTGAGCAAGTTCCTACAATGGGAAAATCAAGTGTTCAGATATTGAGACTAATTTATGCAGGGATGTCAGCTAGTCTCATTGAGTTGACCTTGCATATCAGCTAACATCATGCAGTCAGAAACAGTTCCTGCAGGGAGAGCACGTAATTATTTGTAATAGCACCAGTAACAACCAAGAATAAGTCGCATACGCCTTTGTGTTATCCCATCCAAATCTCAGCCTTCCATGAGTATTCCCTTCACGGTATTTCTCACTGCTCTGGGATTCATTTATTGCTTTCCATCCTCAGAACTTGCCTATTGTCTGTTCATTTCAGCTGTATTTATACAGGTACTTACAACTGGTGGTCCTATCATATCTATCTTAGCTATAAATGAAGGCACCACTCTCAGATACAGAATTTAACAAAATATTGTTTTTGAACCGAGATCTGTTGTGTTCTTTGCATATATGTCCAACAGTGTATTTCAAACAATGGCTCTTCTTTTCATTAAAGTACCCTGGACATGTAAAAAGCTGTTTAACTCTAAAGCACTGTGTTTCCATTTTAACGTCTCTGAAATCAGCAAGAATCCGACATGGTATAATTGATAACATATTTTTTCATTCTTAGTGGTACTTATGATAAAGGTGCATCCCACATCAATAACATCTTAAGATTCAGTAAGACATGAGTCTTTTCTTGGGGAGAAAGAAAACCTTCTTTGATAGAAAATAGCAATGCATTTAAAAAACAAGATTTAAGACTTCAGCCTGAAAAGTTGTTTAATCTCTTCTACTTCTCCACTGAGCAAGTACTATGTGTTTAAATATGCATAGACTTGATATATCAAGTATAGTTGAAGACTCTTCTGATTTCAAGCCTTCTAACACTTTTACAGATTTTTAAAAATCAACCCTGTAATCATTTTCATGTTTGTTATGCTTCTTTTTAAATAACATAGCACACACGCTAGCATTTCAGAGTTTGACATGAGCCTCAATTCCCACTCAGAGAGAAACTAAGAAACAGATCTTTTTTTTCTTCTTTTCATTTACATTCCCAGTTGCCCCAGAGATGGTATAACCATATAGAATCCTCACAATAACCTGATTATATTTTTAGGTTTCTTGGAATGGAAAAAAGTTAGACATTTTCAGTCAAGGGTCCTGGCACAGCCATACTGTGAATCCCATATAAAAGGACACATGGCAAAGCAAATTTTAAAAATGGAAAGTATAGAAGAGCAAAGAGAAAACTCTACCAGCAATATCTTATTTTATGATGCAAATAATCCCTTCTGTCAATATGAGTATTGACATATGCAAAGTTTGAGAAGGGAGAGAAGGAGATTAATTTAGTTTAATCTCGTGATTTTTGGCGAGATGGCTGGCCAATGGAAGAAAGAGAAAGGCATTCTTAGATGCAGTACCGGACAGACCAAATCATCATTAATGAGTAAAAGTAGTTGAAAACAAAACAAGATGTAAAAGACCTAAAATATCTTGGCACAGTGTTCATGTTTACGTGTTCTCTCCTGAATTATAACAAGTCTGTCTTTCCATTGAACTCCTCTTTGCTTAGTTTTTTAGGGGTGAATTTTCCCTTAGTCACTTAAGAAATAGGAATTATCACCAGAATATATGAAGAACACTAGTGATTAATGCTTAGAAAACTCCTCTCATAAAACATTAAAGTACTTTTTACTGTCCCCATGACTGTAAAGGAAACCAACCTAGAAATCAGGGAATTTGTTGAACTCCTTAACAAAACATTCCCCAAGAACAACCACCTCAGCCAATATCATTGTCACCAAGGTATTTCAGCCCACAGAAATAACATTATAAGTAAAATATATGGTGAGGCATTAAATCCCGGGAAAAAAGTGCCACTTTATATTCACTAGGGAAAAGAAATTAAGCCCCAAAGTAAAACTGTCAATTGCTGTCATGGCTTCATTGAACTGAAAGAGATCAATTATATGACAGAATTTTAGCAAGTACTAATTTAATTAACATATGAAATCTACCTACAGCTTTCCCTTGCTCATAAATTAGCAAAATTGTTATTTAAATTAAGAGTCCCCTCCCTATATTGGCCAACTATATGCATGATGTATATAATAGTACTAGCAAAGTATTTTCTACTCTTCATTTTCTCTTTCTCTTGTTTTCTTCCTTTCAAAATCACTTTGCATTCTTATTTCAGACATCTGCATCATTTGGTATCACACTTAAGAATCCAGATAACATGATGGTCATTATGGAAAGCAATCACAGTCTACATTGATGAATGACTATTTACAAAATGATTTATATCATTTAAAGGAGAAATGGAATTGAGATTTTAAATACCAGATAAAATGCTGCAACTCGAATGACACTGACTAGCTATGAGCTTCTGGAAGTCACCCACCTGGGGCAGCATGCGATTTTCTTCCTCCAGCTGTCTTACTCTTGCCTCCAGCTGCCTAACATAGGACAAGGTTGATTCTAAAATTAAAAAGAAAGAACTCACATTATACACACAGGTCTTGTTTAGTGCACTGTCAGGATATTTCTGGTTCGATTTATTCAAATCAGGTAGTGACAATGTAGTTTGTTACTTAAAAAAAAAAAAAAAAAAAAAGGTGTGTCCCCAGAAAAACAGTAACAAAAGCCATTGAAACCACAAGCACTTTAAACAATTGTATCATGTTAAGAACAATTAGTAGAATTTATCTGGGGTGAGGCTGGAGACTTTCCTCTACCTTGCAGCCCTCAGGATGTCAGACATCTTGAAGACACTTCTTCTGGGCGTTTTGAGGTTTCCAGGCACTGTCCCCCACATAAGACTTTTTGTAATGTTAATTATAACAAAATCAATTACAAGTCATATTAAAAATAGAAAATTAAAATATTTCCAATATCTAGCTCCCTTCACTTTCACAATAAATACTTCAAGTCTTAAATGCAACATTCATCCTTCTCCCCAATCTCCAGATACTACAACTGTAATCCAGAGAACTGCTACCAAAGGGCTAAGTCGGGAGGTGGGGGTGCTAAATCTTGACTGATTTTGGCTGAATGTGACACAGACCCAAGTTTTTCCCAAATCTTCAGGTAAGCCATGGGCTGACTTTAAATCTCATTCTTATTTTCATTTCTTCAGGAACCCAGGTGTGTGTGCTGACTGGTGGCCATCAGCATTACACTTTGAGTCTGTTCCATGTACACTCTCAAGTTGATAGCTTTGCATCAGGAAAGGATTTACAGGTGAAGGAAAGAGGACTTGCACGTTGAGGAACAATCTGGCAGGAACTCTTCATTAAAGCAAAAATATTAAGGTGCATCACATAGCAACATAGTTGCCATTGATTCATATACATACTTCAGGTATAGTAAAATGGACATGACAATAGAAATCCTATAGCATATTTCCATAGTTAATCTAAGAGCCATACAGTTAATATTAAACCTCAGTACATGTTCTTCGGCTTCAGAAACATATAACAGATCAAGATGGGAGTCCATTTAGATGGTAAGTATTTGGAGCCCCTAACAATCTGACCTTAGAATGGATATTGATGCAAATTAATACCTTGATCTAAAACTCATCCTGGAAACTCTACTTTCTAATTTTTATATGGAAATTGGTTATATGAACTCAATTCCATTTTTGTGACCTTCAAAGCAGTAAGATAGTATTTTATTTTCTTAAAATACATAAGAAACTTCAGTCCTTAATTTGCAAATCTAACAATTAAGCTCATCCCCCAATGGGTTTACAGCATGCCCGGTTTTCCCAAGCGTTTGCAGAAAGTCCCTATCACTGACGTGAATATAACCATGCACCAATCACATACCAGTGGGCAAGACCTGAGTTTTGAGCATTCCTCATATGAGACAGAAACACAAAGTAAAAAGGAAACTGAAGACATTGCCTAGAAATACACACTCATTTTTTAGCTAAGTGAAATATTAAAAGTTTGCCTTATGGGTTCCTCCAAATGGCCAAAAAAAAAAAAAAAGCATAAATGAATAACAAATATATTGATTTCATGAATCTGCTTTACTCTAGCAAATGAATAAGTGATTTGCAGATCATCAAAATATGAATGTAAATTGCCTGATTTACAGTTTTGCAAGCCCCACTCTCCACTCTAGAAGAACAACCACTTGATAAAGGCCATCCACATGAAAAGTTGCTTAGAAACGTTCTACTGACACCATGAACAAGTACAATTCTTTTCTCCTTTGTTCATAATTTATACCTTATCTTTATTGTCCCTAGACTGCAAAATCCCCAAATCCCTTAGAGCAGCTCAAACAACACCACACAGAGTGCTTCGGGTGACATTTGAAAATGCCACAGAATGGATTTTAATTCAGTAACTATCTTCAGTCACTTGAATCTACTTTTTCAAGTTTTCTTGGTTTCCATATTCGACGGTTTCATTAAGCACCTACCTATAGTATGAAGGACCTAGCATGTCAGTCCAGAAAAAGACGGTAAATTCCTGAATCGGGAAAACATTCCTTAAGCCCAATGTTTAATGTCAAGTTAAAATAGATAAGCCCACATCTTTGTTTCCAAGCATTCATTGCAAATACAGGCTGGGACAGAAAAAGATAGGAAACATTTTTAGACTGGTAAAGTAGTTTTTACAGATTAGCTTTACAAGATAAAGGCAAAGCTAAGGAGAGTTTTGAGCTCATTAATTCAACACATACTGACCCTGTCACTGGTTTGAGTCAGGCACCATTCTAGGGTGGAGATGAAGAGAAGGCCAGTTCCTGCAAGACTCTATTTCTCAGAATACAAATTTGACTTTAGGATTACGTGCCCGTGTTCTGTGTTCCAGAAGGCCTTTTGTTCCCGGCTGTCTCTGATGCAATTATTACTTAACAGTGAACCGATATCACAATGAGAAAACTCATCAGGGGATGGGGGGGGGGGGCACAAGAAGAACAGCTGATGCACATGCATAAACAAGAGAATTCACGCTGTTAGCTCTTTTATTCATCAACAATCTGATTATACAAGTTCTTAATGGGAGTGGAGCACGCAAATATTTTTCTGGAGTATCACTGGGTCCTCAAGTCCGTATATAAAAAGCCACTGAAGAAACTACTCAGTCCTACTGTGACAGGAAAGAATAAGAAACATTTTGTTAAGCTTTTAGGCTTGTGAGATTTATTTGTTACTGCTCCATAGGCTAGCCAAGCCTGCCTCCTAGCACGTGGCCAATGACGGAATAGAAAATACGAAACCATTTTAAAATAAGATATAATGGGAATAAAGTGTAAGAAGCGCCATACTTTTATTTATGTTTAAAGATTTAATTTTTTATTTGAGAGGGAGAGAGAGAGTGAGCAGGCACATACCAGTGGGGGTTGGGTGGAGGGAGAAACAGGCTCCGCGCTGAGCAGGGAGCCCAACATGGGGCTCGATCCCAGCACCCTGAGGTCTGGACCCGAGTTGAAGTCAGCCGCTTAAAGGACTGAGCCACCCAGGTGCCTCAAAGCTCCATATGTTCCAAGTCCATCACAATGTGTATCCCAGTCTTAGCTAAGTACTGAACAAGACACTGGAATCATTTTCTTCTAAGAAAGAACAGGAACCCTGTTATGCTACAACATATTTGGCCATATTGGTCCCACCCCTTCCCCAGGCCGCTGCTTCCCTTTTCTTTCTCATCCAAGGGACTTCCAGAGTGGTGTCACCTATGAAATAAGCTGGTTTTGCAGGGGTGAGGATTGCCAGGGGGCATTAAGCTGAGAGGATGATCTGACAGACACGGGCATACTTTTTTTCTTAACTAGGTTACAGTTGGAGTACAATGTTGTACTAGTTTCAGGTGATAACACAGCGATCCCACAGCTCTCTACATTACGCTATGCTCATGGTGTTCTTTTTTATTATTAAATGATATCTACAGACACACGCACATGCAGCCCTGAATCAGACCGTCCTATGATTTGAACTGATTGTCACCTTCTACCAGTGGCGGACAGCTGTTAAAACTTAGATTCTAGAAGGCCATTTTGGCTTTCAGAACTCTGAGAATGAGGCTCCTGAAAAACAACCAAACACTAGGCTCTACTAGACCTACCTAGGATGTGTTCCAGAAGGACCCTATTTTTCAGAAATATATCACTAGTTGTGGGGAAGGAAGAAGTGAAAGTAAAGGAAATGGTCTGGTAATGTGAAATTCAGTGCGAAATCATATGAAAACGTGAGCCCAGAAAGAGATCAATATTGGCTACTGATCTCAGGAAAGAGAAACTTGTGCTTCACGGATCAACAGAAATTTGACAGGCCACAGAGATGAAGGCATTGCCACAGGATGGACAAGGACCAGGAGGAGGAGGACAGAGGAGGAGAGAGGGATGTACTGGGGTGAAGGAGGAAAGGCCAAGCTGCTTCCCACAATCCACGGTATGAAAAGCCAATGTCAAAACCCAGTGACGCAGATGGTGATTTGCTTTTAACCTCCCCCAAAGGTATTTTCTCTTTCCACCGTGGGAACTCGAGGACATCGACCCACTAGAAAAGCAAGGGTAAGCAAACAATACCGATGTGAAAATCCAAAGACATTGTCAGGGTGTTCTCTGGGTCAATCTTGGGCACATTTTCAAAGAAGAGACACTTTTTCACGGTCTATCTTACTTTTCTTTCCACCTACGTGTCGAAGTCCACAGCACCTCCGGTGCAAGAAACAGTCAAGGGTCACAAGAATTCCACTAAGTTCGTATCATCTAAATGATGCCAGTTTTAGAACTGGAATGTACCTTAGAGGCTTCCTAGTGCAGCCTATCCCTGCTCCCCTGAGTCATTAGGCAGATGAGAGAATAAACCCAGACAGTAGTAACTTGGCCTCTAACACTGGAATTAAATATATTCAGCAGACTTTGTTTCAGTGCTGGGGCATCACAGTAACTGCCATCTTGGGACTCTTAATTATTAAGGGATACCAAGCTTCTCACATAGGTAAATTCCAAGTTCTCCCTTCGTCTTGGATTTTAGACATTCTAGTTGGATCTTTACTTAATATAACTTGATATTTTCTTTGGACAACATCCGGGACTTGATTTCACTTCATCTCACCCGAAATGCTTTCAATCACACTAAGTAGCTGGACTTTTTCCTCTGCTAGTTTGAAAACATTCTGCTTAAAACCGTTAAGCCCTCTCATTTCCCCTTGCTTTCTAAAGCGGCGTTTCTCTTTGCAAGAGGAACACCCATCCTTGAAATTGCAGACTAATTACTCGGATTATCATACATATAAGGTTTATTGTTGGTAGTTGCTACTCTCTAAGCTTCGTCAAACTTCTGAGTGGTTTTGATTAGATGAAGTACCATCGGGCCTCCAAAATTTCAGGATAGAAAATAAAATCTAGGAATGGTCCACTCTAAGACAAATTATGGCGCTTGGAAGAGCATACAGGAAGAAAATCACTGGAAGAATTTTGCAGCTGTGGGTTTATAGGCGGTCTCTCAAAGTTACCCCCCTTCAGCCCGAGTCCAGTGACCACATGAGTTAAATCTGGAGGCAATCTCTTTGATAAACCCCAACTTCTAAAGACACGGCCTGGATTGGTTCCAAATTAATCCCACTGTCCACAGGCTTTTGCATATTCTTAAGAAAATTACTTTAGAATTACTATTTTCAAAAATTATTACTGTTCTGACTAGAAGTGTTTCTCTTTCTTCCTCAGGCAAGCAAAGGTCAGCCTCCTACTTAGAATTCATATTAGTTCCAGAAATATAAGTGATTACATTTCTCACTATAATTTGATGCCTTTCTTATTAAAAAAAATTCTTGCTGGAATCAGCATTTTCAGATTTGCCTGGGTATTTAACTCAGACTGTCTTATTCATGGGAAGAAATGGAATTTTTTTTTAAGGCAAGTTTAAGCATCCTAAATAAGTAAAAAATGATACCAGGTCTTGCTCTAGTCCTTTATCTATGGGGTTAATTTTACTCTTCTCAGACCCTTCTATCTGTGCCAACCTGAAAGGGATAGGAAATATTTTCCATCCTGCTCCTCCCATGTAGAAAACTGGTCAATGGTTATTCACTGGCCCCACATTTCCTTAGGTCTGAGTCTCCCCGACTCCTTCCCTTGGCCAAATATTCACTCTACTCTGCCTAGAGCAATACTCCTTATTCTTCTATGCACAGTATGAAAATTAGCTTTCTAATGATTAGAACATCCCAAGATTGGAATAACACTGCTTTGTACGGTAATGGGCTTCACGTTACTGGAGGTATTTGGAGAAAAACTTAAGATGCTTCAGAGGTATCTACTTATGAATATCTCAGGGCCGTTTGAAGTTCCGTGATCCTAAATTTTTAAATTCTTCCCATTTCATGAAGCTCTTCTCAACTCACTTGCTAATAAATGATGTATTGAGTGCCTTATGATTTCTCTTTATCTACTTTTTCTATGTTATTTTTTCTCATGTTTTCATTTCTTGCCCAAATATGCTACATGAAAATATTCCTTAAACTTCATATGGTGACTGGTGGGGTTTCCTGTGCGGGTTTAATACAGATATGTTGATTTACTTGAATACTAAGATTTCTTCACCCAACAGAGTGTCCTGCTGTAGGCCAGCTGATATCCTAGATATTGGGATGCAGCAGCAAGCAAAAGCAGTAAGAGTCTGTGAGTTCATGGAGTTTGCATTTGGGATTTGGGAAGCAGAGGGAGACGAACAATGAAAAGCAAAGGTGATGTTTCGGGGCAATGATCTGTGCGATGAGGACAAGACAGAGCACTGGTGCAGCGAGATCTGGGCAAGTACAGCTATGTTAGGGAGCATGGCCAGGAAGAGCTCTAAGGCTAAGGTCCTGCAAATAAGCCAGCTAAAGAAAGACCTGAGAGAAGAGAGTTCTAGGCATGGCACAAGGCGAGCGCACAGGCCCAGGCTTGGAAGACTCGCATTCTGGAATCCAGATATGAAGGGGGAAGGGACAGCCGCCGAGACGGATCCATCTGTCTTATCACCTTCCTCTCCTCCACTGCTGAAGTTTTTAAAACACTGTCCTCTTTTTAGCTTTTACTTAGGATTAGACTTAAACCTTTTGACCAACAGACTTCTCTTGAGATAGAAACATCCGGAATGTGTTCGGTTCTGCTCTCTCACACACTCCGGTTCTCATCTACCTGGAGATCCTCTGACCTGACCCCCAAAATATCCTGAAAACCCAGCCTTGCCAGGGTCTCCTAAGAGGTGTCCCTGCTTCCATTCTTGCTTCCGTTCTCCTCTCCCAGGTCCATGTTCATTCAAATTGTTTCAACCTACAGTGGCCAGGGTTTTCTTGCTAAAACGCTAAGCCTGATCATTTCTTTCTCAGAATTCTGCAGGAACTCACCATTTTGCTCCACATAAAAGCCAAAGTCCTTTAAAAGTCCAGCAATTCTCTGAAAGGGAATTATTTTATAGTACAGATCAAAACTTATCCGTCACTCCAGGCAAGGCAGGATTTGTATTTAAATGGAGCTTAATATCAATTCCGTTGTACCATTGGAGAAACCTACTAGAGAACACTAAACTTTGGGTGGAAACTTGGCAGGTTCTCAAATTATGCCAGATCAAATCACTGGTGGGTAATTTCAATAAGAAAACATGAAATGTGCCAAGCAGGCTAAAAGAGAAGTGTGTGTGTGTGTGTGTGTGTGTGTGTGCGCGCGCGCGCGCATGCCTGTGCTGGGGGTTGGAGAGGAAGCAAGAGCAGGAAAGAGGTAAAGAGGCAAAGAGAAGGAGAGAGAGAGAAAATAGGGAACAGAGAAAGAGAGAGAAAGAACAACAGCTGTGGGTATGCACAAAAAATGGACCATTTCTAACTAATAGCTTAGAAGACAATATGAATGTCCTGCACCTAGAAATCTGCTCTAGTTGGTAAGGTTGCTTTTTGGTTAGCACGGCGCCTTCACTGAACATCTCCTCCCAGCCCCTGTCTGTGAGGGGTGTCCGGAGGGTGCAAGAGCACACACACAGCTGGGTGGGTGCCAGCAAGTGTCTGCTGAGCCTGAGGCAGGGGCTCGGAGCTGTCAGAGGGCAGCTGGATGGCGGCAGTGGGCAGCGGTCCATATCAAGACAGGTTATGATTCTTTGAGAAGGGAAAAACCTATCATTTCAAAGTTAAAGGAACCAGAGCGAGGGGCTGTCCTGTTTATTTCAATTAGAATGAAGGCTAAAAATACCACATCTTTTTCCAGGACTGGTCTGATGGAAAACATCATACGTGTCACTCTCCTAGTGCCACACAAGTGCTGTATTTTTTTAAACAGTCCCAGATTTTGTTTCACTTATTGTCTATAAAAGAGGAAATCATTAAATGGATATGACGATCTGCATATAATTTAGAAATCAGAAAAAAAAAAAATTCTAACTTTTGTACCAGAAAATAGTCGCCAGAGGTTTGTCTTAGTCTCTCCTCTTCCCAAATGAAAATGTTTTTAAAATGAGAGAAAATGGCACTCGTTGCATGTTTGCTGTAATCCACCAGGCCTATTCCTTGATAATGAACACGTGATGGTTTCAGCCTCCATTTCCCTCTCTCTCTCTCTCTCTCTCTCTCTCTCTCTCTCTCTCATATATATGTATATCTCTCTATCTCTGTGTGGCAAGTTCCTGCCTTCCAGTTCTTTTCTGAGCTGCCTATGACTAGCACAGAAGGTGTTCAATAACTTATTGATGAAGAAAGGAATGAATGAACATCCCATCACCCTGTTCCCAAGAGCTCTCGCTCCTACGCCAAGTTTGTTCTTCCCGGATAGTCTGAAGCCATTAACTCCAAATGCAGTCAGATTTCCACCTAGAAAACACACAATAACATGCAATCTAAAATGCAGTCTGGTTCAGAGGAATGTTTTGTGCCCTAAAATTGCCTTCACTTTTACTATTCCCTTTGAAAGCAGCAGCCCCACAAAGGAGGCACCAGGTAAACAGCAAGAAATTGGTAAATGGATTGGGGACTATATGGAAAGTGTTTCTAACTTTAAAGAGCTATTTAGCATGAGTACCATTTTCACAGCTACTTGGCGTTCAGATGTGTCTTACTTCTGCTGTTTTGTTGTTGCTATCCTTGTTGTCATCTCCCAGGGAAAATAACTGCCTTTCCCAAGGCCAGGGCATAAAAACTGATGTCATTTTAATAAATGTAACCATTTTCTTGAATGCAGGTGGTCCTCTTGTAAGCATACCTCGTCAGTACTGAATGACTAAGGAAATAAATCTGTAAGAAAGTTTTCGAAGGACTGTAAAACTAACAAAAATGTTACTCTCTTCAGATAATTATTTTGACCTTTATGTATTTTAGATATTTTTAAAAACCTGTATATAGTTGTGTCTACTGTCATACTTGTCAGCGAAGTAAATTCATTTTTATCAAATTATACAGCAAAGCATCATTAATTTGGATCCCATCATTTGGGAATTCATAAAATTTTTTTTCAGTTGAGCCTATATATGTTCTCAGCCTCAGCTATGAAACAGTTGGAAAAACGAACTCCCGGTATGACAATTAGGGAGCAATTCCCTCACAGAAGAAGAGCTAATAAGTCTT
The DNA here is from genome assembly GCA_004023965.1 of Spilogale gracilis. Classification (NCBI taxonomy): domain Eukaryota; kingdom Metazoa; phylum Chordata; class Mammalia; order Carnivora; family Mephitidae; genus Spilogale; species Spilogale gracilis. The sequence goes on from PITA01008423.1 coordinate 35,488, forward strand.
CCCAAGGTTTTAGTGTTTTCTTGGTACACAAATAATGGATGAATCTGGTCAGATAATGGAGAGTTAATTTACACAAACAAAATTAGAAAGACCACATACTTTGGAACTTTTCTTGGTATGTTAACTCTTTTGGTATATGTATCAAAATGCACTCTGTTCATTACAGGCAGTTAACATATATTTAAGCACTAACTAGGTGCTAAGCACTCTTTTCTATGCTACAGCTATTCCCCCAAAACAAAATGGGCTCCTCTGCTTAAGGAACATTCTAGCATGGAAGCAGACACACGCACACACAGACACACAAATAGCCACGGTGCTCTCCCAGACGCCCTCCACCACTTGGCTTAGACCTGGATCATCTCAGAAACATCTGGAGCATCCAAGTTGGAACCTGATTTGGAAAGTCCTCAAAGTGGAAATGAGCCCACGGGCACTCCCACAGCAGAAAGAAGTCTTGAGTGGCCAAAGCAAGGTGGAGAGGTGAGGACAGAGGAGAAAGAACTCCACTTCAGCAGGAAGGAGACCAGATGCTCAGCGTGTCAGTGGACCAATACAAGGAGCCTGGAGTTGACTTTTTTTTTTTTTTTTAAACAACTGACTGACTTTCAAATGCTATTCCTGGCTGCTCGGTGGAGCAGAGAAGAACATGGGTAAAGGCGAAGTGGTGGCTCAGGGGGCCTCCAGGTGTGCGGGGAGAGGACTGCGGGTTACAAATGAGTCACGGCTGTGGGGCACAGAGCACTGGCCTCACTCACTACGTCGCCTAGAGGAGGCGGCCACACAGCACATGCACAGAGTAGAGGTAAGATCTTATGGGGAAAAGAGGAATCAAAATCACAGCTAGTTTTGATATCAGTATGGGTGGTAGTGGTGATTGTGAGAGGGCTTGAAGGAGCATGACTGATGGGGGGGTGAAGGGTGGGGGGGTTTCTGAAATCAAGACATCTATTTTGTCTATGTTAGGCTTAATATTTGTACTAGATATGTGACATAAAACACAGAGGATGACCTAAATGCACAAGTCTGGAACTCAGACAAGAGACTTGGGGTTTGGGTTTCAAGGTCAAAGTCAAGAGCAGAAAGCCATTGTGGAAAAGAAGCCTGAGAGCTGGAGCTGGGTCTCAGTATGGAAGGCTGGGGGAAGAGGCAGAGTCCCAGAGCTGACACCTCTCTGCAATCCTCCCATCCTCCCTCTTTCCCAAACCCTGAGCCTCCGAATGCTGACTACCACCCAGCTTCCCTAGTAGACACAGCCTGGATCTGTGTGTCTTTCACATGGGAATACTTTTTTGGGACCCCTTTATCCATCTTCACTCTCACCTATTTCATTCCTAAATGCAATCCTTCTACTTTCTTGTTGATCTCCTGCTGCAGCATTTAGCCTGCCCTCCCTCATGCTTCACCCTCTGAGACCCCTTGGCCTTCCGCAGTTAATTTTGGAAGGAGGGAAGCAGAGCACAGTGGCTAGCAGGCCTAGCTCTGTGGATTTTAATTTTCCCTCATTGAACACAAATATTGCAGCAAATGATCTTTAAGACTCTTTAAGACCCACAATTCCTGAGTATCAATTACAGGCACTTTAACAATAACAATACTAGTGGTTGAACCACTAGAGGCAGCCAAGATAGGATTTCTAACAGTAGATGTCTATTTCTGCTGTTTCACTTATTCATTAAACAAAAATCTGTGGAATAGCTACCATGTAAGAGACATGAGACCTTGGGGAAGCAGAGAATATTTAAGATGATGTTGTCATGTTCTGAGAAAAGGGGGAAAGCACAGCCACGTGTTGGAAGCATACCACTTCTAATTCTGGCAGCTCAACATGCTTATCTGAGGTTTGCTCACATTTTTAAACACTGTCCTTTCAGAATATCTCCTTAAAGATTTCAGGCCTAACTTTGTACACTGAGAAATTCTTTCCACCCAAGAAAATCAACAGGTTAAGAAAAAAACCATTTTAGTATAAAGGAATACTAACTGATGTCACTGGTGAAAACGAAGTACTGGATGTTTGCAAAAACAAGGACTCGAAAAACTATAAAAGCACTACTTAATCTAAGTAAAATGATGGTACTCTCAACCTACGATAATGGCATTTTTTCTGACACTAGTAAACTTGATATAGGAAGTAATTCTTGAAAGTCCTATTAAACAGAGCCAATACAGGGCAACTTGAACGTCTTCATCCTGTTTTTCACGTCCTTTGATTTTTAGAGACACTTCACAGTAGTAAAGTACGGAATGGTAGGGAGACAGCATTCTAGCCAGGAAAATTTCTGCGGATCTCCAAGTTTATTTGGGCTCTTCTAGATTCACAAGTATTCAGTCATTTTGTCTTCAGTAAACAGTTGCTAGGCAACAACAGACTAAGCAATTTGGTCAAGCAAATAAATCAAATGACATAAATAATGGCTAGGAACTTTAACTAGATTTATCATGCATCAATTGCTTTACTAAAAAGGCATATGCATTTTTCACACGTGTTAATGCATTTAATCCTCACTTCAAAACTATGAAGCAGGTATTATTATCTTCAAGAGGAAAGACTAAAGGCTTAAAGATGTTGAGAAACTCCTCAAAGTCACAAAGCTAGTGAGCACAGTTCTGGCCCGCAACCTGAGAGCTTCCCCCGGGAAGCCCACCATCTGCAGCATTGCGAATAATCCTCTTTGCTGGAGAACATAGGTCCTGTAGAGAGACAGAGTGAAGGATAAGCAAAGAAATTACCAAAAAATGTGACCAGTGCTAAGACAGTCTGATTTAAATTCTCCTGTCATAATTGAGCATTATACCATCACTCAATTGATGCATTTATTGACGGAATGAAAACCATATTTTCCCCTAAGATGCAAATCAGTGCCTCACCTCTTTGGTCCATGTGGTGGAACCTTCAAGTAAACAAGAGTCAGCCAAGGTGGAAACAGTTAAGATTCACAGTCAACAAAACCTTCAAACCATCCCAGGTTAAATGTCTGGATCTGCCAAGTCATCAGTGCATTTAATAAATGCAGCTGCCATTCACAATGCAACCTTTGGAAATGTTCACAAACCTCCTACAACCCAGGTCTCAGAAATCTTCAGTTTTGGAAGAAAATGATGACAAAGGCAAAGGGCGGTTTCTCCTGGCTTGTTAATGTCTATTTTTTGTTTTCAAAGTATCTGCTTTCCTGAATCTTCCCTGGATCTTCTTCTGGACAGCTGAACAACCCAATGAAATGTTCACTCTGCTTAATTTAATGTCACCACTCTCAAAGCTGTTAACCTTCTTCCCGGTGATAATAAAAGACAATTTGATATAAATCACCTAACAGAAGTAACCACAGGCATTTGGACAGAGGTTGCTTATTCCTCCAAGTTAAGTACCTCAATGCACTATTTTTAAAATAATCATCCTTGTCCACCAAATCATATGGACTCTGAAAGTATGCGTCAATATTTGTGGTACAGGAAAAACAAGTAGGTACAATAAATTTCTATTCTACCTAAAATAACTCTAATCCTCAAATAACAGTTTCTCAAGCTCCGTACAGCCCAAAATTACACATACATCAAAAGGATATTTTTTTAAAAAAACTTTTTATTTGAGGGGGGAGGGGTCAAGGGGGAAAGAAGAGAGAATTTCCAGCAGACTCCCCTGATGACTGTGACAAGGGGCTGGTTCCCACAACCTTGAGATCATGACCTGAGCAGAAACCAAAAGTCAGACGCTCAACCGACTAAGTCACCCAGGCCCCCCAAAAAGGGTATTTTAAATTAATTTTGGTATAAAATGAATCTATTAAATTCTGCTCTGCTGATATTAATTTTCAGATCGATTATGTTATATTATACCTAGAATGTTATGTGCTGTGTTATGAAATGGCATTCTTTTTTTTTTTTTTAAGATTTCATTTATTTATTTGACAGAGAGAGAGATCACAAGTAGACAGAGAGGCAGGCAGAGAGGGAGGAGGAAACAGGCTCCCCGCTGAGCAGAGAGCCCGATGCGGGCCTAGATGCCAGGACTCTGAGATCATGACCTGAGCTGAAGGCAGAGGCTTTAACCCACTGAGCCGCCCCGGTGCCCATGACATGGCATTCTTAAGTCAATGATTTTTATTCACCTTCACAAAACACAAGAGTGCTTCCTTAACCTTCAAAGCAGATAGAATTGAAAATCTTTAAGTTTTCACTGAGTTACTTCTTGTCAGTGTATAGTCATTCTGTTTAAGAAAAACCTTAAATCATAAATAAAAAATAAGTTTATAAATAAAAGTTGAAGAAGAAATAAACTGTGAAATCCTAAAATGGACTGTGAACTCCACGTTTCTTAGGGAAGGGACTGCGTTTTATTCATGTTTATAACTTCAAGTTAAGCACTAACATGAAAATCTAAATAGTCATTACACTAAGGGGCATGTTCCTCCAACATGAAAATAATGGCCTTTGAGCATTTTAAGAGTTAAAAACATCTCTGAAGTTCAAGTGTGTGAGAGTTAGG
>PITA01008423.1:40073-84699 GCA_004023965.1 Spilogale gracilis
AAAAAAAAAAAAAAAAAAAAAAAAAAAAAAATATATATATATATATATATATATATATATATATAGTAATGTTTCTATATACCTGGGAAAATCCCATTCTAATAAGATATCTCAGGGTATGCTGGATAGAGGGAGGCTGACCAAAGAGGTATCTTCTGCTGATGTATACCTTTAATTGATAATTAACATTATTCTATTGTGGCTGCTCTAGGTGCCCACAGCTATGGGGGCACCACCATTGTGTAAAGAGAATTCCACATCTATTTTCTCCCTGAGAATAAACTAAGTTATGCAATAACTTAAAATGATGCAGTAAAGTAGAGGGTCTGCTAGCAGAATTGCTTACTCCCTCTTCCCTCTGTGTAGGGCTCAGCTCTCTGCCATTAGCACCAACAACCTAAATGGGGCTTCTGTTTGAGTTACTGGCTTAGCAGATTTACTGAGGAAGAGCATCTTTAAATCATCATATTAGACCCAAGAATGGAACAAGATAAATTGCTTTCAATTTCCATTCCATCCTTAAGAAGTACCCAGAACATTAAAGTAGAATAAAACAATATCCCATGTCCCATGTATATTCAAATCCATAAAAAATGATGGATACCTCTTACCTTTATAATAAATAAATAAATATATATATATCTTTTCATAATGAGCACTTTAACAAACTGATCTATAGGTATATTAACCTTCTCCATCTAAATAAAAATTCACTTGAAATTGATTTTCCTACTCTTGCCTATGCAAGGATGACAGGGAAGTCAATCTATCATCAAGAGACACCAACTTCTCTTATTCTATCACTCCTATCAAGCCAAGAATTTAGCTCCGATATACATGGAGAAAAATAAATTACTTGGAAGGAGCGCATCTCATAATTCCAAAGATAGTGTTCTCAATTCTATGTAAATAAGGTAAAATCAGCCTTATTTTTATAGAGGCCTAGAAAATTACTAGCACTGTGATCACTACTGTCATGGAATACTTGATAGATATGTAGGGAGGAAACAAACGTTTCCAAGCTTAGCCAAGTCCTACACATCAGGTCAGAGAAGGTTCTATGCAAAGAAAGGAGTTGCAAATGGAACTTTCTCAAACAGATGAGGGTCAGGAACTGCCTGTTACTAGCTTCTGCTGACTCTCCTCTATAAACAGTGGGCAGCTGCATGGTAGCTTGTTAGCTCCACTACAGAGGGTCCCTGGAGCCCTAACCCAGCCTCCTTCCCAGGACTCAGCCTCCATTTCTTACACCTTCAGAAGCTAAGTTCTGTCTTGCTCTTCAGGTGCCCACACCCGGGGCTATGCTCAACCCCCAGTCACCCTGTTGCTGTGGGGTCCAGTGAATTTCCTTGCCGATTTCCAGGCCACTTCACAGCCTCTAGCCTTAAGCACCTGAGTCTTCCTCATGACTTGAGCCTCACAGTAGAATAAGCTGTTCCCACTGTTTAATTTGTTCTTTTGTGTTTCCAATATCTCTTATTCCACTTTATGAGCACCTGGAAAGTACCTGCAACATTTGTGTGAAAACATTTACTGATATTGTGTTCTTTTAACTGGCCTTTTAAAAGTTACTTTTTAAAAAGATTTTATTTATTTATTTATTTGACAGAGAGAGAGCGAGCACAAGCGAGCATAAGCAGGGGGAGTGGGAGAGGGAGACGCAGGTTCTCCACTGAGCAGGAAGTCCCATGTGGGGCTCGATCCCAGGACTCAAGGATTATGACCTGAGCTGAAGGCAGACGCTTAACCAACTGAGCCACCTAGGTGCCCCTAAAAGTTGCTCTAAATTAAAAGCTTTTCTCACTTAAAAAAAAGTCTCTTAATGTATGCCAATGCATTATACATTTTTTATGCACTGTTTTCACAGTAAAATGGAACATATCAGATGCAAAATCTTAGGATATTCCTCTTTGGACAAAGAATTACTCTCTAGGGCCAGAAGATTCAGCCTAAGTGGTCCCAACCTTTGTACTGAAAGTCCGTGTACCGCCTGCGGTTGCTTTCAATCTGTTCTGACAAACTAGATTTTAGGCTCAGGAACTAGACCTGCAAGCAAGCCAAAAACCAAAGTCAGGCCGAGGAGTGGAGCGCGGCGTCCTTAAGGAAAGTGGAGGCCAGGTAGATAGGCATGTGCTAGACCTTCAAAGGAGGCACATTAGTGACAAAGTTCAGGCCTGGAGATCACTGGGGCTGCCCTATGCCTGCCTTCCAGGACTGGGCATCTTCCCTGTTCATTTGCCTCTATCAACTTTAACTAGAAATCTTCCAGACAGTTCCAGCTCTCTTATCTTTTTTTTTTAAAGATTTTATTTATTTATTTATTTATTTATTTATTTATTTATTTATTTGAGAGCACAGGTAGGCAGAGCAGCGGGCAGAGGGCAGAGGGAGAGGGAGAAGCAGGCTCCCTGCTGAGCATGAAGCCCGATGTGGGCCTCAATCCCAGGACCCTGGGATCATGACCTGAGCTGAAGGCAGCCACCTAATTGACTGAGCCACCCAGGCGTCCCCAGTTCCAGCTCTTACCCAACCCTGCTTTGTCTGTGCAATATTCTCTTTATGCAATTGTAAGAATCATTCCCCCGAGAACACTCACTGAGGGGTCTGGTAGAGACAAGTAGTTAGGAACCCAGATGCTGGCACCAGACTTTAACCCTGGCTCCCCCACTCCCTTCTCTGTGGCAATGGAGTTACTATACTCCTAGGTCTCTGGTTCCCCATCTATAAAATGGGTTAATAACACCACCTGCCTCCTGGTGGAAGATTAAGTAACTACGTTCCCTAGCTGCCACTATCACCAGCCTTCCTTCTAGCACAATGGTGGGCTTTGGTCCCACCACCACCACTGGCCCTCTCTGGTGGAACAGACTTCTTGCTTTGCGCTGCCCTCCGACTCCAGAGCCATAACGGCAGAGGGAACTAGGTTCCACATTTGTGTTCCCTTCCACGCCACTGCAGTCCACATATGTGATCTGCAGCCTCACTTTCTTATCTTAGACCTTCATGGGCTACTTGGTCTTGGCCAGCCACACGGACACTGGCAGGCAGCAGCAACTTCCACTGAAAGCACGTGGACCACCACGTCGAGCACAGGAAAGCAGCAGAGGGAATCTGTGAAATGGGAGTGAAAACCAGATGAAGAAAAATGGGGGAGTTAAAAAGAAAGTCAATGCCTCTGCTTTGAGGCAGCTCTGATTACATGAGTAAATGTACCCAAAATCTGTTTGATGAGTGTCAGTAAACTGACCAGTTAGTTTGGTTGTTAATAAACACCATCTAAGTCACAACAGAGGGCACTATAAAGAGTAGATTTATCTATCCAACAAATATTTGAATCTTCCAGATACTGGGATATAGTAGATAATCAGATAATGAGAGAAGAAAATAAATCAATTAATGTCGAATGACTTAAGGGGAATGAAGGACCGATTGGATGGTCAGGGAAGGCCTCTCTTAGGAACAGGCATTTAAAAACTTGATAAATACTGAATGAATGAGAGCCAGCCATGGTTACAGGATGAACCTCCTAGATAGAAGGGGTAGCACATGCAAAGGCCCTGTGGTAGAAATGAGCAAAGTTTTTTTTTTTTGTTTTGTTTTTTTCTTGATCGAGAGTACAATTAGAAAGAAGACTGCTAAGCAGCAAGTCTGTATCTGCCTCAAACCAGCTTAGTCATGGTGATGGTGGGGGGGGGGGGTCATGTGATTTCTCCTGACTCTAAAATTTTCTAAACCTCTATAAGCAGTGATGTATCCTGGGTGCCCGGGTGGCTCAGTTGGTTAAGCATCTGCCTTTGGCTCAGGTCATGATCTCAGTCAGGGTCCTGGGATTGAGCCCCACATCAGGATCTGCACTCAGTGGGGAGTCTGCTCCAGGCATCTCTCACTCTGCCTCTCCTCCTACTCATGTTCTTGCTCTCTCTCTCTCTTTCTCTCTCTAATATAAATAAATCTTTAGAGGCCCAGGGTGGCTCAGTCACTTAAGGATATACCTTTGGTTCATGTCATGATCTCAGGGTCCTGGGATCCAGCCCATGTAGGGCTCCTTGCTCAATGGAGAGTCTGCTTCTCTCCCCTCTCTGTCTCTCCCTCTGCCCCACCCCCACCAACTTGTGCATGTGCACAGGCTCCCTCTCAGATGAATAAAATCTTAAAACAAAACAAAAGCAAAAAATCCCCAAGTGAGGTACCCATGGGTACAGATATGGAAGGTTATACTGGCTCGAGCATTTTGGCCTGACTATAAATGCCAGAGGAAGTACGGGACCTACCCAGCAGTCATCAATCTTCATTAGAAGAATAAAAAAAAATGGATCGGATTCTAGAAACTTTGTGGCGATCTAGCCAAGCAGAGAAAGAGGAGTAGGATAATCCCCCATTTTCACATCAAAAGGACCACAGATGGGACACCAGGGTGACTCAGTCCATTAAGCATCTGCTTTGGTCTCCAGTCATGATTCCAGGGTCCTGAGATCAAGCCCTGCATCAGGCTCCCTGCTCTGTGGAAAGCCTGCTTCTCCCTCTCCCTCTGCCATTCCTCCTGTTTGTCTGCTCCCTCTCTCTCTCAATCTGTCAAATGAATAAATAAAATCTTTTAAAAATAAATGTAAGAAAAGGCCGCAGAACTCAGGCTGGAGGAGATGTGGATCAAGTGGAACTACAGGCGCCATAGCAACAGGCACGCAGATCCACTTGCCATTGAAAAAATTATTTTAATTCCTTTTTGTAAACGGAGACAGAGATTTTAACACGTTTAAACTGCAAAGACTGTTTAAGAGCATCCATCAGACTACTATTTGGGGCTTTGAAACAAACATCCTTTTCAAGTCCCTTCTGAAAAACTCATTTCCTATTATGAACACGACTCTAATATTTCAGGTAGAATTTTCTCTTAATGAGGAAGGGGAAGAGTCTGGGGACAGATGAGCCGGGTTGCTTGGCTCAGTATTTAATTTCCCACTTAGCTTTGTAAGTCAAGATAGACAGCTTTAATTCAAACATTAATATTCATGAAAAAAAATGGCATAACGTTTCATTTGGAGAGAAGATTTGGGAGAAATGCTACATTCAGCAACATGAGCTTAGACTTTCTGAACTGTTACCTGTGGGGTAGGTGTGCTCCTTAATAGGAAAGGAAACCTCCAATTAACATGGAATTTACTTTGTGAAAATATCTGTTCAGATAAATTGCTCAAATGGATGGCTCGGAAACCATAGCAACTATATATTTTAATTAAAGTTTGCTGCTTCAAAGGAAAATCTTACATAATTGGTACGTGCATGTCTGTTCTGAATTGGCTTAGCTATGGGAAATACAGGCTTTTAATAATGGGAAAAGAAAAATATTCCCCTTTACCATCTCCCATTTACTATGTTCATCTCTTATACTCTACTAGGTAGCTTGAGTTAATTTTCCAATATGCATAAAGCTAAAATTTGTCCTATGAACAGAAAGTCCACTTAAAATAGAAAAAGAATTATAATTCTGGCTTAAGAATGGATTTCCAGTTATGGGTAAGACACACAAAAAAGAAAAGGACATTTTAAAAAATGTTTTGTACTTCCAATTTACTGACTGTCAGTGAGGTCTGCTTACTCTAGAAGAACGCCATTTTGCCATTTAGTGAATAACCACCAAAACAGAAGCAGGACTCTCACCACACATTTATTCAATAAACACTTATGGGCAGCCAACCATGTGTCTATACTGAAAAAAGCAAAATCCTAATAGAGTATATTTAACAGAACACCCCCTTACTAGGTACCTTTGGGACACATTCTGTTTTATCCCCACAAGAGTATCATCACGATTCAAAAGATAGGGTGGATGGGATCCAGCAAAGGTTAGTGACTCCTTCCAAATCAGCTACAGAGACTGTCTACACCGGCAAGCCCGTCCACGCCTTGAAAAGAACTGACCAGTTAGCTTCATTGATAGCTCTCGACTTTTGTAAATAACAACAAGGCCCCAAACAAAACTCAGGTAAATCACTGGACTGATTTTTCTATGCATTCAGCATGAGCAGAGGTCCTTCATGTGGGTCCTTGGACACAGTTAAAAGCAGAAGTACAATTCTAAGGGGCGCCTGGGTGGCTCAGTTGGTTAAGCGACTGCCTTCGACTCAGGTCATGATCCTGGAGACCCAGGATCGAGTCCCGCATCAGGCTCCCTGCTCAGCGGGAAGCCTGCTTCTCCCTCTCTCACTCCCTCTGCTTGTGTTCCCTCTCTCACTGTGTTTCTCTCGGTCAAATAAATAAATAAAAATCTTTAAAAAAAAAAAAAAAAAGAAGTACAATTCTAAGACTTTGCTTTACTAAATATACATAAGAGAAAAAAATGCAAGATGCGATAGGATCATTTGGTCCCTGATATCCAAGAACAGCTTATAAAAGAGTCAGATAAGTGTCCATATAACCAGATCTGTGTGCTGGCAAAGATTAATGGTTAAAAGCTACCCAAACCAAGGGCACCTGGGTGACTTGGTAGGTTAAGCATCTAACTCTTGGATTTGGCTCAGGTCTTGATCTAATGACTCATGCCATCGAGCCCCATACCAGTCTCTGGGTTCAGCAGGAATCTGCTTGGATATTCTTTCCCCCTGCCCCTTCCCCTGCTCTCTCCTCCTCTCTCAAATAAATAAATCTCGAAGAAAAATAAAACTATCCAAACCAAATTTGGAATGGCACAGTTCTTAGGATCATTCCAAATGATTTTACTTGAAATTTATAATCTCATTAGCAACTAATCTAAATCTCTAAGTTCTTGTAACAAACATATCTCAGGAACGTATTGATTATTATGATTACTTAATTGTTAACATTACATTCCCCCGTCACCACTCAGTTCTGATTCCAGATCTCCCAACACTGAGCAGGCTTGTCTGCCCATTCCCACCACACTGGCAAAATTCCAACATAACCCTAAGCGAGGAAGCTGAATTTCTTATTCTTGCCATCTGTAGTTACTTTTTACACACATTCATTTTCCCAGGTCCTACATATCCACCTGCCACCTCAAAGAAGGTGGTCTTATTGTGGTCTTACCCCCTCAGATGCACACAATCCTTGAGGGAAGGAGTTTGGCGACACCCCACAGTGCGCGGCACACATGGAATGAAGCATAGGCACTTGCTACCTGAGTAAATATCGTCAGTCTTAAAGTCATTACCGGAAGTACATTCAATCACTAAAACATAGTCACCTTTACTTCCACCGTTTACTTTATGAAATTTTCCCAATCCCAAAAGGCTGCTGGGGATGGGGGGGGGGGGGGAGAAGTTAAGCTGTTCTTAAGTTATTTTTTTTTCCTACTCTTGATGACAAAATGTTTAAACAATTAGTATTTTTTTCCTACTCTTGATGACAAAATGTTTAAACAGATTGTATTGAGGAATTACCTAAGCCAACCCCATGGAATGCGGGGTGATGGCTGAATTCCAGAAGCTTATTTGTAAAGCAGTTGTTTAGAAACAGGAAGGCACTTTCCCACTGGCAGAAATGTCCGAGGTGGGGGTAAGTTTTCCAGAAGCCCCTAAGAGATGAAGTTAAAGGGGCTGGAAGAGAAGCCAATCTGGGGACGCTGACTTGATACCCAGGGCTCTGAGACGGAAAGAGGAACAATTACAGGCACTCGCCACACCCCTTCCTCTGTGTGGTGACCTGGGAAACAGGGACCAGTGTTCCTTTGCTGAGGGACAGGAAATCCCTAAGAGCAATGGAGTCCCCATTGTAATTTCCAAGAGGAAAGAGAGAATGAAAAAAACAAGTTAAAATTGAATGGAAGGAGCCATGTGTGGCTATCCAAGTGGACAGGGCATTTGTGTATCGGCGGCCTCAGGAATGCATGGTGGACAGCCTCAACTGGCAGGCGTCTGAGAAACCATGGAGCCCAGTCTTTCTTAGACTGTGAGTTTCCAAACTCTAGATCCCGTCACCAGGTCAGTGGCTGCTCTGGGGAAAAGACATTCCATGGTCAGTCAGTTTAAGGACCAGTAGGCTAAACGAACATCAATCATAGGTCATTGCTGGCTACTCTAAGATAATAATGAACACGGTAAACATAGATGATGTTGGAGGGAGATACACCATACAGCATTCCCCAAACTCTTTTAACACAGAATGCTTTTCACCAAAGATAACATGTTGCCGGTCAGAGGTTGGAAAATGCACATTAACCCATCCTCTGCCTGAGACCTAGAGAAGCAAAAACAATTTCTGGAGAGGGCAAGGTTCTATGTGGAAGAACAAGGGCCAGGATTCAGGATTTCCCTGCTCCAGGTCGGTACTGCTTCAATAGCAACACACAGTTTCTAGTTCCAGCTCTGACCACGAGTTCAGTTCTGTTAGGCAGCTGTGTCTCGCCCCACCTTCTCTGCTTAGGACCCTGAGGCTCTGCCTTCCCCTTCCTTCCATGGCTAAATGCCCATGCTCATTGAAAGCTGCCATTGATCACTGTCCCTAATCTATTCCACTTAATACCTGATCCAGTCTCAATTGTCAGTTCACCTGGATCTCTGCAGATCACCTGCAGCCAGAATCCCCATCACGACGTGGCTGATCACCAGCCAAAACACACCGGCTGCCCTTCATGAACGTCTTCGATAAGGATCACTGCTTGCAGCAACCATCTCCTGATACCACACACCCCTGCACAGGCTCAGCCCTAACTACCTGCCTAGGATGCCCCGCTGCCCCTCGGCCTCTGCTGGGTCCATCCAACCAAAGTCCCTGCCCTGCTTGTCAATATCTAGTCCTCACATTCCATCCCTGTTCCTCTGACCCACCCGCCCACCCACCGAGCTATTTGTTGCCACAGGCAACATCCTCTACAATGCTTGTAGGACAACCTTCTGCCACAGCAAGTATCCATGGCAACCAGATGGGGCCAGCAAATAGAATTAAAGTCCACAGATAATTCCCCAAAGTTAGCTTAGCCAACAGATGATTTATTAGAGCAGTGAATGTTTGGCAAAACCGAGTACAGTGGGCTCCAAATCCTCTTTGTTGCACCATGGTCTGCTGGGCAAGGACATGCCTTAAAGTGAGAGCCTGGAAGGGAAAGAGAGCAGCGCTAGCCTTGCCTGCTTTCAAGAACAAAACCCTGTCCAGGAAAGCAAATGAGGCAAATCGGGATATCAGTCCTCCTTACTCCTGCTTCCGATTCCCTAATGTTATTGATGGCCTGTGATGGGTCAGGTAATATAAGGGATATAAAGCAACAGGACACACACAAGATTTGCACGGGCTAGTTGGGAAAATAAAGCCAGTATGTATAAAAAGATAAATACGCTTTAAGTGGCTATTAAAATAAAAATGGAAGACAAAGTTGTCCCACAAGGGAACATGATTAATTGCCAAGTGTCTTTACAAACAATGGCAGCCAGCAGTTCCGAGCAATCCTGACAATCCCTCATCTATGAACATAACAAAACACTTGCAGAATAAAAAGGGCAGTAAGATCATCCGACTCACCCATCCTTCCTTAAAATGGGCGTGTTAAGACCTTAGGCACAGGAGGCTTAACTAAAATGGTAGAGAAGAAGCATTTCAGAAGCATACAGAGCTCTACACACCTAGGTAACATGCTTCTGTATTTCAGAATCAAACTACAGGCTAACAAGTCTATCCTTTTTATACAATACTTCAGAAATAATACAGCAACTCAGAAAATCATCACATTTTCAAAATTTGAGACAAATTGGTACATAGAAGGCACTCAGTATCAAACATTACAATTAAAGTGCTGTGCACATAATATTTCTTTTTGTGACGTTAAAATCCTTAAAATCACTTTGCTAAGTGGACACTCCTAAAGCAAATCATCTTTCCCACGGAGACTATACTGGAATTGGGTGTTTGTTTCTGACCGAGGATTCAGTTTTACAGCCATCACAAGTATAATCTACAGTCTTATAAAAGCAAAGATAAAATACTCCAAGTCTTCACAATCATAGAAAGTACTAAACTTATTCTTCAAACCCCATGACACAGGCATCGTACACAACACACATCGATTAAGCAAAGGGCCCTAATGCGTCATAAGTTGTACCCACATCACAAAATACAACCCTATTATATTATAAATTCAAGCCCAAGCTACTGTGGTAACTATAATGAACACTAAACGATTATCAATGCTTGTTTTTTTCCTTTTTAGCATGGTCTCCAAGTGTTCAAACATAGTCCAAGAAATTTTGACATAGGCCCCCATTTTCGCCTGAACCATGTCTCAAGACAAACAGAGGCTTTCTAAATCATTTCATCAATGAAGAGCTGTCATTCAAGAAAAAAGTGGTTGGCAGATATTTATTACAGATAATGATAGCGATGGTGGAGTTTCTACACCTCCAAACTTAGTCTGGAGGTCACCATTACTGCAACACTGCTCTTTATTTTCCCCAAACTCCTGCTTCAATCAAAACTAGAAAACCAGATAACCAAGAGCCCCCCAAACAAACAGGGCCACCAGGAAGCAAGCGCCACTTAAAACCCCGTTGCCTACTGCAGTTTCCAGTTTAGTTCCCCTCTTGAGTGAAGCCATGCTTCTCGAATGTTAAGGTGCATTAACATCACCTGTATGTCCCCGGGGCTTTCTGTGGTTGTGGGCTGGGCTGGCTTACTGGTTGCTACTCTGTGGACTACCCTCCGAGAGGCCAGGCGTGAGAGCACTGGGGAGGCTGGGCTCCCTGCTCCGCCTTGCACCAGCTCTGAGAACTTGAGTGCAGCCTTCAGGTCTGGCTTTCATCTCCAAAAGGGAAACGCTATTGCTACATTGTTGGAATTACTGTAAAGATAAACTGAATTCACATAAATGCTCCTGACACATAGAGTCTTACTTTACCTTTATAAAGTCACTACAAACAAGCACAACCACAATGATTAAGAGATCATTAGTTTTTTAGGGGCAGTCTGGAAGCAACTGTCCCCCAAATTGCTCAAAGTCACAAAACATCACCATCATATGTTCAAGCATTGATGCCAAGTGTCACATGGAGAAAGGCGATGAGATCTGAGGAAAGGTATGAGTTACGCAGTGTGAATGAGGGCAGGAGAAAAACAGGAAGCAGTCAAAGAGGAAGACTGTCCCCAGTGATGGACTCTGGAATTTGGGACATTCAAGTCTGTCTTCTTTCTTTCTCTTCCCCTCAACCTCAGCACCAGAGATTACCAAGTATTCTGAGGAATTTTAGAAACTCAAACAAAATCTAAATCAAAATTATTCTTCTCTTCTAT
The DNA here is from genome assembly GCA_004023965.1 of Spilogale gracilis. Taxonomy (NCBI): domain Eukaryota; kingdom Metazoa; phylum Chordata; class Mammalia; order Carnivora; family Mephitidae; genus Spilogale; species Spilogale gracilis. The sequence continues at coordinate 51,306 of PITA01008423.1, forward strand.
GTTGTAAGTCAGAACGCCAGCCTGTAACAGTAATGTATCCATGGAAATGGATAAGGACACTGCCACTGAGCTTCTAGATTTGGGTGGAAAAAGTCTGATTTCACATTTTTTTTCTGGAAAGTCATCAGCATCGCAAGGATCAAGAGTTCCTTGAAGATCTGAATTCTGAAGAGAGGCTAAAAGTGCAAGCTGTGGGAGAAGAAGGGATTCAGCAGTCTCCTTTTCTGTCTCTTCAGACCTATAGACCTGAAGTGGGGAATCAGACAGAAGTAATCCTCTCTTCCTGAAAAGCACGTGCAGTTGCCTACACAGTCTTGCTTCCATTTCGCTTCCTGGAAGCAGCTTCCTGGCTGATTCTTTTTCTCAATGGTACAGAGTGCTGTATCCTTACACAGTCAGATGTTAAGGAGACAGCTGTGACAACAGAAATCCCATCTTGTTCTTTTCCCACCATTGTGGCAATTCTTAAATGGGCATTCTCAGATGCAGCCAAAAGACAAAATAATTAATAATCAGCCAGAGTAATGCTAAACCCAGGGAATGTGAACTCAATTAAGAATGTTCTCAGATGATCCAATAAAGTTGAAGCACATCAATTTTTTTTTGTTGTTTCTGTGCTTGATTGGTCTGGTTGCATTGATTTAGTTCTTAATATAGAATCATCATTGTGGTCCAACTTTGCAAAGGCCTTGTTATAAGTTAGAACAGAGGAAATTCACTTGTCTAAAAAGAATTATTCTGAGATATTTCTTGTTCTGGTTGTGTCTAGTAGTGGCAGCCAACAGGAACAACAGAAAGCTAGACTCCAGCAAGAACATGGGTTAACCTGCTCAAGATCCTAACCCTGTCCTAGGTGCATCAGAAACCTTCTTGCACTGGGGGGCAGCCCACCACCCACAGCCTTTGCCCAAACAAGCCAACACTGCTCTGCTCGACAACCAGTGGCACCAGTGGACATGGCCATAACACGTCACCTAGCGTGTGCCCCTGTCTCCAAAGATGGGAAGTAGGCATTTAACAGTGGCCCACAGGCACCAGATGACTCTCCCTCTGTCACAGCTCGCTGAGACTAGGAGTATGTGCTTTCTTTGGGGCTCTGGTTTTTCCTGTCAAATGGGATAAAAAGAGATAAAAGGTGATAGTGTCGGGTGCCTGGGTGGCTCGGTCACTAAGCGTCTGCCTTCAGCTCAGGTCATGACCCCGGAGTCCCAGGATCAGGCCCCGCATCTGTCTGCTTGTGTTCCCTCTCTGGCTGTGTTTCTCTCTGTTCAATAGATAAAATCTTAAAAATAAATAAATAAATAAATAAATAAAAGTTGATGGTGTGAAGGACCATCACTCCAAGGCCCTGTACAGATGTGTGAGAGGGCCAAGAACTGAAGGAGAAAAGAAAAACAGTATTTTTCTCTCTTAGGCAAAGTACACATTGTGTTATAAGCACTTGAGCAGCAGCCATCAGTCTCGGCGTGGGGCTGGCACCCCGTTGGCTGGGGTGCAGGGAAGCCAGCCCCAAAGGCCATGGCCATCCTTTGGGCCCTCAGCCAGCATGATGGGCAGAGTCAATGCAACTTTTCACACCGGGATGCACCACAGCTTATTAGTTTAAACTCTTCTTGAAGCTCCTGTCTCAGTGTGACCATCGAAAGATGAGCCATTAACAAGAGGACTCATTTCCCCAGTTCACCAAACAGTCTCAAAGTTCATTTTCAAAATCCCTTCTGTTGTGACCCAGATGTCACACACAATCTCGCCACCTGTCACATTAGCATCACTATTACTTTCGGAGCCATATTTTACACTGTGGCAACAAGCAAGCTATCATGACACTATAAAATGTTTTAGAAACCAAGCCTATAATGCCAACTAGGGTCTGTGAAGCCTTTGTGATAATTAAGCAGGCGCTGTGTCTATGCCGTGTGTGGAAGCTCATAAGACATGTTTACAAAACTGTAGCCATCCATGCAGCCACCTACCAGATTTGGCAGCTGAGTCTGACGTCAAGAAAAATTGAACTTCAACCATTGTAAGGACTCACGTCCTAAACCACGTGTTTTCTTCTGAACAGTGCTTGAGCAAGAAATAAAATCTACAGTCTTGTATTTTCCTATGAAAAGTTTTGTTACCTAAGTTCGTATGTTAGGTTTTCTCTTTATTTTTTTTCCACAGAAGGAATGCTGAGGTCGCTATCTGACCAAAAAAAAAAATCCTATGCACTCTGAACACAGAATTATCATATGAATAATCACTTCCCAATTTCCGGAGGAAGCAGTCTTAAGGTCCAGTTTACAGTTTGGGGAATCCACGTTTCTTTTCCACCTCCAAAAGGAAGTTCTGGTTTCTGGAGAAGACTTCGGCCTTCTTCCCTTCAGTATTCCCAAAGGCACATCCTTGTTATGTGCCAGGTATTATTCTAGGCAGAGGGGATTGATCAAAACAGACAAATTTCCTGTCCTCACATGGAGTGTACATTGTAGTGTGAGTTGGGGAGAGAGAAAATAAACAAATAAATAATATATTAGGTAGTTATGGATGATAAAAAGAAAATAAAGCAGAAGATAGGGAGTAGAAAACACTGGGAGCAAGGGAAGAAAAGTTAAGTGTTCTGTGTCTTATTTTATGTAGATACGCCAGGGAAGATCAGGCCCAGACCTGTGCTCTGACAAGGATTCATTGAAACAGACAGACCTGAGGAGAGTAAGCCATGTGAATATATGTATACAGGTAGTAAGTGAAGAAGTGGAAAGATGTCTGGCATAACTGAGGAAGAGCAAGGGTCCAGAGTAACTGGACGTTAAACGTTAAATTGCCTGTCAGTTGCAAGGGTAGGAGTCCCTCTTAAGTCTGTGTGACTCCAAAGCTAAAACACCTGGCTTTGGGGTGCAAAACACATGCATACAGATTAAATGAGACAGTACGTGATACAGATCTGAAGGACCGGGCTCACTAGATAGCTAACAACCACGCACAAGTTCTCTTCCCTCTTGTTCACAAATAAATGCCATTCGGGCTGAAGGCCCCACTTTGCTTTCAGTAAATGTTAGTAGCAACAGAGAGAGAACCTTACAGAAAACACAGTGGGCATTGTTAACTTCACTTTTCCAGCTGAGGGAAACTGAGGGTCAGAGAAATCTAGTCTCCCCACTGCATATCAGTGTTCACACAGCTAAAAGACAGCACAGCCAAGAACTGAACCTAGGTCTTCTGAGTCTAAAAGAAAGCTCAGTCTTCCTAATCCCATCTTTTTTTTTAAGATTTTTTTTTTTTTTTTTTTTTTTTTTGACAGAGAGAAACACAGCCAGAGAGGGAACACAAGCAGAGGGAGTGAGAGAGGGAGAAGCAGGCTTCCGGCTGAGCAGGGAGCCCGATGTGGGACTCGATCCCGGATCTCCGGGATCATGACCTGAGCTGAAGGCAGTCGCTTAACCAACTGAGCCACCCAGGCGCCCCTTCCTAATCTCATCTTAAGCACATCTTCACAGGTCCACAGTGCCCTAAATAAAATCCACTCCTAGAATGGCATTGGCTGAATCCAGAACCCTTAGATGAATCTATTGATGAGAGCTCTCCCAACACTGCCCTCCATTTTAGTTCAAAAGTAGGAATGAAGGGTCGGGGGGAGTTCTTTTTACAGAGGTATTTACAGCATAAAGAGTAGGCTTCAGAAGAGTAATCTTTTGATGGAACAAAATTCTCTTACAGAAGTAGTCCTTCAGTAAATGAATGAATAAATTGTGGCATATGCAGACCATGAAGTAATACTCAGTGCTAACAAGAACTGAGTTCTCAAGTCTTGAAAAGACATGGAGGAATCTTAAATGCATATTGCTAAGTGAAAGAAGCCCATCTGAAAATGCTATCTACTGTTTGATTCCAACTATAGGTCACTCTGAAAAAGGCAAAACAATAAAGGCAGTAAGATCAGTGGTTGCCTGGGGTGGGGTGGAAGGATGAAGAGGAGTTTTAAGGCAGTGAAAATAACCTCTATGATATCATAAAGAGAGAGACCTGTCACTAGTACCACACCAAGAATGAGCCCTACAGTGAACTGTGGACTTTGGTGATAGGATGTGTCAGTAGGTTCACAGTGTGTAATCCATGTGCCACTCTGGTGAGGGATGTCTATAACGAGAGAGGCTATGCACGTGTTGGGGCAGGAGGTAAATGGGAAAACTCTGTACCTTCCTCTCAATTTTGTTGTAAATCTAAATGTTCTCCAAAAAATAAAAATTTTTTTTAGGTTTGCTAGTGAATTTTTTTTCCATTTTTTTTTATTGTTACTTAATTTTTTTTCCAGTGTTCCATGATTCATTCCCCACTCCCCACACCCAGTGCTCCACGCTTTAGGTGTCCCCAGAACCCACCACCAGGCTCTCCCATCCCTCCACCCCCATCCCTCCAAGTTCCTCAGTTTGTTTCTGTGTCCAAAGTCTCTGTTGTTTCGTTTCTCTCCCTGGGTTACCCTACTTCCCATTTACTTTCCTTCTCCCACTGTCCTCCAGGTTATCCTTCATGCACCGCAAGTAAGTGAAACCATGTGATACTTGACTTTCTCTACTTGGCTTATTTCACTCAGCATAATCTCTTCCAGTCCAGTCCATGTTGCTACAAAACTTGGATATTCATCCTTTCTGATGGAGGCATAGTATTCCATTGGATATATGTACCACATCTTCTTGATCCATTCATCTGTTGATGGGCACCTTGGCTCTTTCCACAGTTTGGCGATTGTGGCCACTGCTGCAATGAACATTGGGGTACATATGGCCCTTCTTTTCACTACATCTGTATCTTTGGGGTAAATGCCCAGTAGTTCAATTGCAGGGTCATAGGGTGGCTCTATTTTTAATTTTTTAAGGAATCTCCACACTGTTTTCCAAAGCGGCTGCACCAGCTTACATTCCCACCAACAGTGTAAGAGGGTTCCCCTTTCTCCGCAGCCTCTCCAACACTTGTTGTTTGCTGACTTGTTAATTTTGGCCATTCTGACTGGTGTAAGGTGGTATCTCAGTGTGGTTTTGATTTGAATTTCCCTGATAGCTGGTGACGCTGAACATTTTTTCATGTGTCTGTTAGCCATTTGTAAACCTTCTACGGAGAAGTGCCTCTTCATGTCTCTTGCCCGTTTTTTGATGTGTTCATCTTCTTTTTGGATGTTGAGTTTGAGTAGTTCCAAAAAATAAAGTCTTAAAAAAAAAAAAACGTCTTACTGGGGGGAAAAATTCTGAAACATTGAACTACACTGGCTTCTCATGACTACTTCAGAGACATGTCAAGATAAGCTCAAGATGGTCTGGGCTGGGTCGTGAAGAAACCTCCTTAAATATCCAGTCACACTACAACAATAAAAACAGGATGATCTTGGAGCAAATGAACTTCAGGATGGGCATGACTCATAGAAAATGTACTTCCTAAAGACACTTAATTATTTGCTATTGACAATGATGTCATCATGGCTGCACTCAGAAATGCCTTTCTTTCCTGCATTGTTACTGACAACCAACCTTACCTTAGCTGTCAATAGCCATGCTCAAAGCACTCAAGAAGTCAGTACACATATACATAATACTATAGTAATATATAAATATATGTGTGTTCATGTGTATATATATATATATTTTTTTAAGATTTTATTTATTTATTTAGAGAGAGCGAGCATGCACAAGCAGGGAGAGGGGCCGAGGGAGAAGGAAAGAGAGGACCTCAGGCAGACTCCTCACTGAGCACAGTGCCCCATGTGGTGCTCAATCTCATAACCCCAAGATCATGACCAGAGCTAAAACCAAGAGTCTGATGCTTAGCCAACTGAGCCACAAAGGTACCCCAAGAAGTTAATTCTATATATGAATCATATGCACCTGTCCGTACATAACCGGTGTATTTGGAAAAGCTCTGTGTAAATCGAACTTTCTGTTCATCAAATAATTTTATGCCAGGTATGCTTTGTCATAGGGTATCATATCTTCCGCAGCAATACCAGAAGCAGACAAGAACATCATGGCTTTGGAAAAAGAACTAAATATCAATGATTACAGGCTATTCCATCAATGTTGCTTCCCTGCACGCCAATGCTGGAATACCCTTGGACTATATATGCAACCCAAGCTATCACTGGGTCCGCCATCTTGCTCACCAAGGCAAAGTAATGCATGTGAACAAGGCCCAGGCTTTGATGTCTTGGATACACTGGTTCTCCTCCTGAGCTGCTATGAGGAACACTACTTTGGGTGGTTTTTAATTGCCTCAGTTTCCTTACTTGCAAAATGAAAATATCATACTTTGTAGAATTGCTATCAGAATAGGAAACAAATAACTGGCACAAAATAACCAATGACGTGTTAATTATTATTACTTTCACATGCAGACACTGATAAAGAAGAACAAACTCAAAGTTTTTATAAGAGGTGCTATTTATTCAGCAAATATTAGTTCATTAAATTGATATGTTACCTCTTATTGGTTTAGGTATTGGGGTTACTACTATGAATTAGGCCTGCATGGCGCTTAACTCCCAGAGAAAACTGATTTTATTGTAGCAGACTTGAGCCCAGCTGGGTTTTTTTTGAGTTTTTGTTTGTTTGGTTGTTTTTTTCTGTTTTTCTTTTTTTTATATATATATATAGATGATTTCTGTACAATGGAATTAATATATTTCATCATGGTAAACTTAATTACCTATCATTTTTCTTGCTTTGTGTACTTAAAAAGCAGTCAATCCCTTTAACTGTAAGACTATACATGTAAGAAAATTAAGGAAAATGAGGTAACATCTATAATGTAGTATTTATTTGCAAAGACTCCAATTTCTTCTATTCAAAACACAGGAAGTTAATTATAAAGATAACGGCTTAGATGTTTCTGGTTTGGGGTACAGTTTCAGAATTTTTTTTTTAATCTTTAACCTAAAAAGAAAATAATAAAAAATCTTTAACCTTATCTCCAGATTAAAAAAATCTATATTATTAAAAGAGTCACATAAGTTTTGAATTTAGAAGAAACACTCATTCTAAATTTTCAATCAATCTGAACTAGGCAAAATGTCTTCGTAACATGAGCAAGCTAGGAAAGGAAAACTGTAACCCCTTTTGGATAATAGTATCCCACTATACCATCTTTTCCAGAAGGACAGGAGTTATATCTTGCTCCCTGCTGTAACTCAGCACCCAGACTGGGCCTGGCACATTGTAGATACTCAAAAAATATCCATGCCTAACCAGGTGGCAAACACGCTTACTTGAAATTTCAATATACTTGGCAGATCTCCAGGTAGGAACAGTACAGACCATAGCATGGATTGAATGTTCATGTTCACTCATATCCCTATGGTGAAGCCCTACCCTCCAAAGTGAGGCCATTTGGAGGTGGGGCCTTTGAGCAGTAATTGGGTCATGAGGGTTGAGCCCTCAAGAAGGCAATTAGTGCCCTTATAAGAAAAAACATGAGGATCACTCTTCTCTCCCTCCATCATGTAAGGAGACACCAATCAATAAAAGGGCCCATTCCAGAATGCGATCATGTGGACACACTCAGCTTAGCCTTCCAGTCTCCAGAACCCTGAGAAATAAAGTTATGCTATTAGGTCACCTAGTCTATGACTTCTGAGACAGCAGCACCTGCTGACTAAAGCATAAAATGGGTTGACTATATAAAATAAATATAAAGAAAGCTTTTCTAATTCATACTTTTTACTAATTTAAACTTATAGCACCATAGTTTCTCTGATTAAACTGGATGTAGGATTATATATTTGGTCACATAAATTTTGAATGTTTCTATAAAACATTTTCAACCCTACTGAAAAATTGTTGTTTAAGAAGATGACCTCTATTGTTCTATTCTGTAAACCTCACAGAACTTACAACATAGGGGAGAGACTGCAACCTTCCTGTTCATGTTCGTTGCGGTAGCCCTATCATTTTGTGCAGCTCTGGCACCGGGCAAACATTTAAAACAACTTTTGTGAAGAAAGGAAAAAAGGGAAAAGACAGCAAGAGACAGGAGGGAATCTCTTTTTTGGAACAACTTTATAGCTCAACTGAAAAGAAATGTATCAATCTTCAAATTATCATTTGGGTACTGAATGTCATTATCTGGGAAACAGGAGTACCTGATTATTAAATCAGCAATGCTGATTACAGAATCAGAAGTACTCTATGCTGAATTAAATTCAGCAATTAATCAAAGCCAATGTGCCTGCTTGTAAATATCAATATTGAATTTTAAACATACAAACCAGCCAATCGATTAACACTAAGACCATGACTTTAATCAGTGAATGTTGAGATACGATTTGCTGATTTCTACAAGTAATGAAACTGAAGTCATTGTTGAAGCCTGATAAAAGGCAAACTGAGGCAAATCAAAACATTTTTTGAGATTATTTAAGCAAACATCAACTGAAATCAGGCAGCATCAAACCAAAAGTGGTTAGGAACATTCCACCAGCCAGAAGTAGGGGCGAGGTTTTTATAGCGAAGATGTGGAAACAAAGCAAAGAAATTCTCTGTCTGCCTGTAACTTAAGCAGTCCCTTTATTTGGCCAAGTTCAGTTGGCTGTTTGTAAAATGCTGTTCTCAAGTTTCACTTTCTCATATTCAAGGGTATTGACTGATCTAGGTTTTGGTTCACTTACACAGCTCACCAAGACATCAGAGCGACTTGAGTAATGGTCCGCTTCTTTAAAGACTTTAACAAGCTTGATCTTGGCTGCCTTTGAGGCAGATACTGAAATTATAGAATCTGTTGGAGACATTATCCACTCACTGTGCCCTTGCCTTGTGAATCAATCTGTAAGTAGAGGCTGGCTACTACAAAGATCATACTCTCAAATGCAAACACAGAGCAATACATTTTAGTGTTTAAAAGCACAGCAACCAAGCAGCAAGCAACAAGGATATGAAGCAAAAGCAACTCTTTGCACACCTTTGGTGGGAACGCAAATTGGTGCAACTACTGTGGAAAACAGTACGGAGGTTCCTCAGAAAGTTAAAAATAGAATTACCCATTGATCCAGTAATTCCCCCACTGGCTATTTACCCAAAGAATACAAAAATACTAATTCAAAAAGATACATCGAATATTCATTGAAGCATTATTTACAATGTAAATGGGAAGTAACCCAAGTATCACAGATGAATGGATAATGAAGATGTGGCATATATGCAATGGAATATCACTCAGCCACTAAAATTTAAATCTTGCCATTTCCAGCAACATGAATGGATATAAAAAGTACAATGAATGCTAAGTGAAACACATCAGAGAAAGACAAATACCATATGATTTCACCCATATGTGGAATTCAAGAAACAAACAAAATGAATAAAGAAAAAGGCAACCTGGAAAAAAAATGACTTAACTCTAGAGAACAAACAGATGGTTACCAGAGGGCAGGTTGGTGGAGGGATGGGTGAGCTAGTTCAGGGAGATTAAGAGTATATGATGAGCACTGAGTTACATACAGAACTGTTGAGTGACTCTATTATACACCTGAAACTAATATAACACTGTATGCTAATTATACTGTAATTAAATACAGGAACTGGAGACTGCCCAAGTTCAAATCGCAACTCCTGTACTTACCAGCTGTGTAACCTAAGGCACGCCACTTGACATCTCTATGTTTCAATAAAATGGGGTTAATACCTACTTGGCATACTTGCTGGAAAATCAAGTTAATATCTGTGAAACACTGAAAATAGTATCTGCTAAGTTGTGACTCTTCACTAAATGTTAGCCATTACTAAAACAAAACAAAACAAAACAAAAAAAACTGGTGTTCACCTCCATTCCTTAAAGTGACAATGTGTCAATAGCACTATGTATTAAATATACTCATGGAAACCATTATTACTCTCTAAATTTTCTTTATAATCCTGAAGATAATCTCCCATGGATTGCTAAAATAAACAAGAAAGCTTAACTGAAGTCAGGCATTTTCTTTAAAATATTTCGGATATGTTTCTATCTCCTAGATTCTCCCATGGATTAAAACTGACAGGGAGCATTAGATGAATTCTAATTTTTTTTTTTTTGGTAATTTGTTATTTCAACATTTCTGAGTTTCATTTTCATCACAACATTATTGTGGGCAACCCAAAAGTCCTTCCTATAATTTGGGATTTCCTATTCTGCTACCAGCACAGATGCAAATAAAATCACGGGTGTTATTTCACCTCATAACTAAGTCTATGAGGCCTGGTGAACTCTCGCATAAATGCACCAGTCCTGGAGGAATTAGCCATGTTGCTGCACAGAAGTCAGGTTTGCTTGCATATCACGTTCCGCCTGGGTGGCTCAGTTGGTTGAGCCACTGCCTTCGGCTCAGGTCATGATTGCAGAGACCTGGGATCGAGTCACACATCAGGCTCCCTGCTCGGCAGGAAGCCTGCTTCTCCCTCTCTCACTCCCCCTGCTGTGTTCCCTCTCTGGCTGTGTTTCTCTCTGTCAAATAAATAAAATCTTAAAAAATAAATAAACAAACAAACACATAAATAAATAAATAAAACCCATCTCAGAGCCCAGCATCAGTGCCATTGTTTCGTGTGACTGTTTCAAAAACACGATGTATTTGAATTATCAGTTCTGTGAATTCTTTTTAAGTCCAGAAAGCCCAAATGATAGGTACTCTCTTCAATTAAAACTGCAGACTCAAAGGTGACTCACATTGTCAGAGGCACTAGTCAGGAAATGAGATGGGATTCCCACTAACACACCCTAAACCCCAATGAGAGCACACTTAAAACAGCCCACCTCATAGCAGTGCAAGGAACCATCACAACTGCTACTATTGAAATAACTTCTGTAACAGATTTCATTTGATGAAAATCACCATGACACAGAGTTCTAACATTGACTCTTCCCGAGATTTCTGTTCCAATCTTTATCTCTTTCACAGCTCCTTCTGGCTTTACATGATAATAGAACTTCCTCAACTCTTCATGACATCAGATCCCCAAAATGTACTTGCAGGTTGTGAGCTTCTGAGCAACTTTCATACGAAGATACCCATATGAACCGACCCACTGCTTGCCCATTAATGATGCCAGAACACAACATACTTTACACTTACCAAAAAATTGCCCCATGCAGTCAACAAAGACAGTTCAAAACTTTTATGGATATAATTTTCTTCCTTCAATCAAAAAAAAAGAAAAGAAAAGAAAAAAACTCATGGTATAAAAACTTATCTGCACTATAAACATACCCACAAATCAAAGGCAAAAAGATAATAATTTGATACTTATAAAGACAAACTCCACATTTTCCCAAATTTTCGGATCCAAGCAATTACTGTTCTTTGAATGCCCTTCCTCCTCAGTGCCCTTCAAAAGCCCTATTCATTCTCCCAGGTTCAGGGTTCAAATCAAGGTCTTTCCTACTTGTGGCAGCCTTTGCTGACCTTTCTCCTTGTGTTCATTCAACAAATACTGACTGAGCATGCTCTGTGCCAGGTCTCGAGCCAAGAACTGAGGTTGCAACAGAGAGGAAAAGAACACTGATGCTCCCTGGGTTCCTGGAGTCCAGTAATGTGCCTTTTTGAACTACCTTTAGTTGAACCACAAAATCAGGCACATGTTTTCATTTACTTCCTCTATGCCAGGACGTAGGGGATTGAGGGTGTAGAGAAGATGCCACCTTAGGCCCGAAGTGGTTTACTCCAAGTCTAGTATAGCAAATAGGCAGACAAGTAAAGAATTAAAATGCAATGAGATGCAATCCCTTTAGGGTCCAGGAGAAGACCGCAGACGGCTTTGCAGCAGAAGTGCACAATCAAAGGGCAAAGGCACCATGTTGTGATATGAGCGCCATGACACAGATGCGATGGGGCTATTACAGGGCGCGCTCACTGAATCACTCTGACACCACTGAGGGTTAAACAATGAGAGGTTTATTATAGCTGGCCAGCTACCACTCGCTAGAGTCCGGGCTCTGCGAGGGCCCCAACCTTAAGGTGCTCTGCATTTTTAAAGAGACGAAACCTGCCCCGGTGGGCATGTTTCCAAAGAAATGAAACAAACCCTGGTGGACATGTCTCCAAAGGAACAGAACATATCCAGGTGGACACGTCTCCATTCAATAGCAAAGCGACAGCAGTAAGCTTAATTTACAGAAGCAGGAGTAGCTCGTTATGCACGATAGCGCAGTGGGGTGATATATTATTGCTTTGTAATTGGTCAGGGCCGGTTGGGTGCTTTCCAGCTCCAAGTTCTGGGAAATGTTCATATTGTTGGGCTCACCTAGGGTCAGATGTGCTAGTTAGCCTCACAACCGCCATTTTGGGTATCTGGTGACCATTTAACAGGGAAAAAACAGTGTCAGGCAAGGGGCAGACAGGCCAGGAATAGGGGCAGAAGATAAGAATCCCTGCCCATCTTTACCAGGACCTTTGGCCAGGGCAATGGAGAGCCATTGAGAAGTAACAAATGGAAGAAGACCAGAGCAGATTCAGGCTAAGGGTCTAAAGTGAGATGATCCAGTCAGCCTCCCAGAAGACAGACAGTACATCTAGGAGTCACACAAGACGAAGAAAGGCCCATTGAGTGCTCCTGTTGGCAACATTTTATCCCAGAAAAATGTTATCTAGACAGCCTCAAACAAACTCTGTTTCTCTTCACCTTGTGTGCCCCCTATGCAATCTTAACTCTTACTTATGATTCCTGCGCTTCTGTTTATCTCTAAAACGGGGACAGAAATAGTTCTTACTTCATGAAGTTAACACGAGACTGAAATGAGTTAATATGCATAAGGTGATTAGAAAAACAGTGTAACTGTTCAGTATTTCCTATGATTATTTTTTTGATGGGCCGAATCCTATGATAAAGTCCAAAGAATGTTCTAACTCTGCATTTTGAGAAATCTCTGACTCGAAACCCACTCACCATTGTTTCCAGCAGTCTGCGCGCTTTACACTTGTGTCAAGAACAGAACACTCCTAGAGTTCCAGGAAAGAAATCAGCAGGTCCATCCCAAGGAGCCATGGAGTATAAAGTAGAGAAACGCTGGCGGGGGAATCCTGAGGCCTGGCCTGACTCCTCCCTGTCTTAGCTCAGCAGGTCCTGGAACAGATGGCCCAACTTCTCCCCTACTCAGGTTCTCAGCTTAAATGCACTGGCAAATACTGTTGATTTCACTTATCTCACAGGGCTCATTTGAGCATCAAAGGCTAAGAAAAAGATGGACAAGCAATTTACTAAAATTCCATTCTCAGTTCTCATAACTGGGTCAGCTGGCTGTATAGAATGGGATATGAGGAAGGCTTAGGGGAGCTGACCTGACAGCCGCTAATAAACACAATGGCCGTGCCCAGTGTAAATCTCACCTAGGGATTTGTAAAAATGTGCTTTACAGTGAAATTGCGATGTTCTTCTAAGATTAGGTTCACACCAGGTAACAGTAGAAATAAAGATGCCTTTGTATCGGAAAGATGGGATCTAGACACCCTAAACTCTGTCCAGATTTCTTTGTGCTAAGCAAACACTACAAAACCAAATGTACCTCTCTCAGATTGTTTTCCTCCTGTAATCAAGTGGGTAGTTTTTCTGGTCCAAAATACTGGGGGGGGGGGGGGCTAAGTCATTTTCTGGCAGGTGGGAAAGAGGAAGGAAATCTCTAGGGGCCAAAGCAGTGCATGTCACTCCCAGCGGTGTCACGATTCGGTCTCCTTCCTGTCCACCACCTCAACACCACTCAAGTTCTCTCAGAAGCACCTCTGTAACATGTCACTTCATTTCTCTATCCAAGTACCTCCTTCTACTGCTCTAGGTCAAACACAGCCTCCTCTCTTGGAGGAAATCTATTTACTTCCTTTTAAATCTTACCCTTTGGGGCACCTGGATGGCTCAGTTGGTTAAGCGACTGCCTTCGGCTCAGGTCATGATCCCGGAGAGCCGGGATCGAGTCCCACATTGGGCTCTCTGCTCTACAGAAAGCCTGCTTCTCCCTCTCTCACTCCCCCTGCTTGTGTTCCCTCTCTGGCTGTGTTTCTCTCTGGCAAATAAATAAAATCTTTAAAAAAAATAAATAAATCCTACCCTTTAAGCCATTCTTTATCCATAAAATGTCCATCGTCTGCTTCAGCACCACGAAAACTTCAAATTCCATACCATCTACAGAGTTTCTCAACACCCCACGCACCATCTCTGAGGACCTTTCCCTTCTCACTTCCTATTCACTTGGTGCTAGCCACATATTGTCCAAAACAAAACAAAACACAAAAAAACATGATTTAGCCTTGTATCTCCTGTGTATCAGAAACATAGGTGGTAGGCACGTATTTAAAACAGAGCTTCCCTCTAGAAATACTGACTGGGACAATGTGGCCAAAGAAACTATTTTCGCCATCATCCTATATGATTCTCTCTCAGGTAGCAGGGCGGTCTTATTCAGAGACAGCGTGCTGTCATAAATTCATCTGATGACAGAACTTTGCACACTCACATGTGTGCACACACACTCAAAACACACTCCATGCCCTCACATGACACATTTAATGAACACTCAGTTATTTGATTTGTCTCGGAAGTATTTCATACAACACAAACGAGTATCATATTGAGTGGGAAAATATTTTAGGATAGAGCTTTTTATTATTTCAGGATCCAAAGTCTAGAGATACTATATTTTTACAAAATTTCTGGAGTGAAAACTTATGAGCAGCTTGGACAGATTTAAAAAAAAGAAGATGGGGTTGAATATTGCTCTATTGATTCATTACTGTTTATAAAATAAAACCAGTGTTTCAAAATCCATATTACTTACGTAGTACTCTAGGCTGAACTCTATAGTTGGTGTTTATAGGAAAAATTATTGTGATTAAATGTGATTCAAAGCACAGAACCATAAAGCAAGATTCACAGACCTTCCCAGGGCAAATATAAATGCAATCCTACTTGTCAAAAAACACCATCCACACATAAGAGAGGATGACAAGAATGGATCGCCCCATCCACACTGACTGCAATGGCCATCACTGTCAACTGTTTTCATCACATCAAGTTATGTATACATGCTTTGGACTGTTTCCTCAAGGAAACAAAGTATAATTTCACTGGGTCTACAAACAGGAAAGTAGTCCGTCTTTGACAGTCAGCAGCATGCTAGAGGAACCTATGTTTTCTGTATATTTCTTTGCTAACCCACCAGAACCAGGTGATTAGACTTGAGCCAGTTCCTCCCCCAACTGGGCTCAGCCTTGTCCCCATGTGACTACAGTTGCCCGTAAGTCGGGGAGGGGGAGAGAGGATTGCCAGGGGAAAAAATAAATCAACTCACTAATGAATAAGCATTAAATTTCACTTGCTGATAGACTACATCCGAATCTGTTTTCAGCATCAAGAAATGCTGTTCAAGTTCATTTACCTTTTCAACAAATATTTACTTAGAACCTATTTTATATATTGTCTAGTATTTCCCTTCAAGGGTCTTCTGATCTAGATCGTAAAGTTGAACTCCAGACACCCCGTCCTCATTGAAGAATCACGTAGTGTCCTATCTTATTCCCCTAATATTTGATCCTGTGCCTTGATAACCTGTTTAGCAGGATAGTTCCTCCAGGTCTGGGACTTACAGAGGAGTCCTTTCTCCGAATCCTTGGCACCTTGGAGGGGTGTAAATACAAGCTTGTATTTATGTGTACTATCAGTTTCTGAACACAGGCCACCACTAGAATACACCTTTATGTCACTCAGGTGCTTCTTCCCTGCCACCACTCTCCCTCGACACTCTCTCCTTTCTTTCCTAGAACAAAGCTTATCGAACATGCCAAAGGCCAAGTTTCTCCACAAGCTGGAGCTGCTCCCCTACTCCAGTTTTTCCTGTCCTGGTTGAGTTAACTCTTCTAGTCCCCATCATGTCCTTTGCACCTGGGAACTCTAAGAAATGTGTCCTCATACTTGAAATCAATCACTACAAGTCTTTAGTTATTAAAAACTCGCATGCCAGCCCCATGTCAAACACATATGAACACAGCGGTAGAAAGTAATGTGGCTGGGGGAGACAGCATCAGCTGCTTTCCTGAGGACAATGCCGGAGATCACAGCTAAAATGACTGCAGGGATCTAATTCAGTTTGCCTTTTGGCTTACGGTGAGATTTTCCTCACCCTCCCCAGTTTCCTGATTCAGGACAAGGAGTCACTGGCTGTTCGCCTTTGTAATTGACAAGGCAGCTGGAGCCTCACCCTCTGACCCAGACAGACTGTAACTGACCATCCTCCATCCCCATCATTTTCTTTCTCACATTCAATGCTGCTCATCCAACCATCAGCCAAATTGCCAGGAAATTTGTTTCCAGGGGCAAAGCTAGGAAACAAAAGACTGTGCTCCAGAACAGTACAGCCTCAGGATCCCAAGCAGAGATTATGAATTATAATTCTCTACCGCAGCACACATGCACCCGGGCGAGAACGTTAGAACAGGCTAATCAAGGAGGAAATCAGCAGGGGGCATCTGCATCACCGATCACTGACAGCCCTCTAAACCTAGCAAAGCCAAGGCTAATAGCCTCCTTATATCCTCTCCTCCCATTAAAGATGCCTTGAAAACAAGCTACCCAAGAATATTGCTGCAGTTATCACAGTTCACAAATTGGCAGGTGATATTCTCTAAGTGCACTATGCCACAAGTTGAGAATTTCCTGTGCACCCTTTACTCTTTCAGACTGAGTGCAGTTCTAAGAGGAGTAAGAGCGGAAATACAAGCATAAATAATGCATGAGAACTACAGGTGTGGAAAGCTTTATTCAGACCTGCCAGCTACTGCATGCTTAAGCCTGGTATTTGCCACAATGTGACTGGATTTGCTCCTCTGTGAGTCGGAAATGGTAATGAGAATGACAGAGTTGAAGAATCGTAGGAGTGATCCATTCTTTAGCTCCTCTCCAGCTGTTCGGTCCACTGTTGCCATCCCTCCCAAATCTCTCCTCTCCAGACCTTGGACATCTGGCTAGGTAATAAAATCACAGCATTTCAAAGGCCACAAAAGTAAACAGAACTGATTTGTGTGCTTAAATAGTAGTCAGGTCCTAAATTCCCAACCCTGGAAACCTTTATTTGCAAGTAAGTTTAGTTGCCTCTCCTACTTTCCAGCTGTTCTCAAATCTTTAGAGTAGTGATGTCATGACAAACCACTGATCTCTGGACTCGCCATCCTAGAAAGAGTTGAAGAAAATCTGGAACTGGAAAAGGGGTAGCAGGCTTAAAGGATTCCCTAAACTCATCACGTCCTCCGAGAATGCTTGACACCACGTATATTAAAACCATTTCCTTCAGAATTTCTAAATTAAGGAAAATTCAGCTGCACTCCAAAACAGAATTCAGATCTAAATACTTACTGAGAGTATTAATATTTTCCTTTAACTAAGTGTGGACCAAGATCACTTTTTCTCTACAATACAGCCTATCATGTGGTTGAAACAAGAGCTCTCCTGCATTTAGGTCCCTTTCAGATCTGACATTCCATCATGCTCCCTCCCCTGTGTGTCTAGAACACATGCTCACACTAGAACCCCCACTTCTACGGTGACCTCTGTATGAGACGCCAAGCACTGGGTATCGGATCAGTCTTGGGAATTCTCTCCTGCTGCCATTTTTTAACCCGTACTACCCAGTCAGCTTCAAATTATCCGAAAACACCTCCTTAGCACAGGACACCATCCAGCTAGTGCATCCACAAACAAGGAATCGTCATCGTTTCTCAACAGAACATTAACTTCAGGAAGCTTCCATGGTTATACAAGATGGTTCTGGTGCTTGGGGTATGACCCTGTAAATCTCTTCTGCAGTCTATGTGTAATGGCACAGCCAGAGAAACACAGCTCCAACCCTTCCTGGAGATGAATATGTGGATGACAGATCAGAGTTTCCAACAAGGAACAGGTTGGAAAGTATGACCATTTCACAGTCCCCTCCCCCTTTTATTTTACATAGCCCTAAACACTCTCAGTAATTGGTGCTAAGCTCCAGCCAGCCATCAGCCCAGTGCCCCCAATTTTGCTAGATGGCTAAGGTTTAAGGAAGCCTGGACCCAGTTCCAAGCACCGCCATCCGAGACCATTGAATTATCTCAGGAAAAAAGCTCTAACACTCACCTGAATTTAGTGGACATGTATTTCTCTGACCAGTCTCTACTGTTGGAATGGGGTAAGAACAGGCCACACCCTGGTCCTTAGGGACCTCACTGACACAGGAAACCTACCCATAAGGAGCCACTTTCCATGGCCCTCCACTGGGATTCCGCTCAAAATATATCACCGTTCAGTCAGTGAATTCTTGCTTATCACAAATGCCCCAACTCTTGGCCAAAAACTTAAACAACTGTATCCACATGCTTCGGAGACAAAAAATATACCTATGTCACACGGAGGTCACGCAATGAAAAACACAGGCTAGTGCAAAGACTGGTGTCCACAAAACCTAAGAGAAGAATGTGGTTTTCTAAGCACAGACCTAGAAGAAATGCACTGCCTTTCTGTGGTCCTGAAGGTTTCCCCAACTCCTCCATACTCCACTTAACATACAGGTAAAGATCCATTTCAGTGAAGCAACCCCACCTGGCTTGCTCCTCATTTCCCTTGATCACTTTAGTGTCACTGTGGAAAGCATTCATAATGTGCTTATAGACCTGTGCCTCCACCTCTCAACAAATAAGTATTTCTTCAGTAAATCCCAGCAAGAGTGCACTCTAGAAAAAGCAGTGCTTGCAAAACATCTCATGTTCATTTTTCAGAATTCAGAATGAAGGGACTAACCCCTGATATACAATAAAAATGATTAAATGCAAACACCACTGAGACTCTGTAATAAATATTTTATGTATTAATATGTTTTCAAAAGTCTTATTTCATCTTTACTGCTTTTCTGTATGGCATTATTCTATTTTAGTACATGCAACGAAATGATCTTCCACGCAAAAAAGTAGGCATTTCTGGCCTATTTTAAATAAGCAAATGGATAATTATTGTGCTATTAATTTGTTATGTAAATTGTTTAAATTGCTAACTCCTTCCTCTTTCCATAATTAGAGATCGTGCATTCCTTCCCAAGGGAAATGGAAAATCCCTTCCAAAGTCAATGGTTTCCTCCCTTGTGCCCCAGATACACCATCCAGGTGCTCTGTGCCATGATTATTTCACAAAAGCAGCCATAAACTCAATGAAAACCATTCAATGCAACGGTTGCTTAAAGCTCACTCAATGTCAAAACCCACCAAAATTCTCTTCCTTATTCTAGAAGCTCCCCCTTGCTTTAGGAAAAAGTGCTGGTTGGGAACTACCCAAATGCCTTCATGTAGTAATGCTCAGGTGCCTGGGGTGATCTTGAGTTGCCCTCTCCTTTGACAGGCTCAGGTATGCTTCAAAAGTCTCCCTTTCTCATTTACATTTGCTATTTATAGAAAAGGCATACTGCATTCTAGTAGGTATGATGCAAAGTTATTTCCTAACATCCGGGCATAGTTTGGCAAAAAGAAATCTTTTCCTAAACTACTGATGACTCCTTGGGATAAACCTTTCACACGAGGGCTGTTATGGTAGCCAAAGTGGTACATAGGGAGCCAGCAGATACATGTGTGGAAGCTTCTATCAAGTGGGAAATATCGGGGAGGAGAGTAAAGCGAGGCAATGAAAGCTATGCCCATGAGATCCTGCCCTTGTGCTGAACTTCCTGATGCCACTTTCACAGAGAGAAAAGGAAAACTGCTGCTTGTAGATTTCACATTTTTGAAACTGACTTCTTTTTCATTTTTCAGGCTGCCTGCTTCCCCTCTCCTTTTCAATAAGTAAGAAGAATGTCAACAACTTTGTAGATTTAATTAGAAAGTAGTAGAAGACACTGTCAGCTGGATTTGCAGACTCCTGACCCAGAAATCCTCAGGCACACAGCGCCCGGACCACGACTACCAGCCTCGCGCCCCACCCTGAAGCCCAAATCTAGTGTGGTGTGGGACCGGGAGAGACCCCTCCAGGCACCTCCTTCTTCTCCTATCCCCCAGAGTTCCCAGCCGTTAGGTAATGATGCTAACGCTCATGAAAACAAGTTTACTACACAAAGGCCACCTTATTGATTTGGACAGAAAGGATTTGGAACCAGAGTGAGTGGCAGCAGAATCCCACACTCCCAAAGTGAGGGGCCACGTCTCTTTATTGGAGTCGTGCTCACAGGTTGCCCCAGTGAGGGCCCTTCGGGTACACTCCAGCAGTATCCTTTACAAAGAGGTCAACCTCCTCACCTTTAAGGGTGTGTAGGCTGAGTGTCTGCATCACCAGCAGTGAGGTTTCAGTGTGCTGGTAATCAGTCATGCTTACATTAGTGCCCTGTGTCAGGTCTGGTGCTTTGTAAAGAAACCAACCCATCTTAGAAATCACAGTTTAGGGGCGCCTGGGTGGCTCAGTTGGTTGAGCGACTGCCTTCGGCTCAGGTCATGATCCCGGAGAGCCGGGATCAAGCCCCGCATAGGGTTCCCTGCTCGGCAGGAAGCCTGCTTCTCCCTCTCTCACTCCCCCTGCTTGTGTTCCCTCTCTGGCTGTGTTTCTCTCTGTCAAATAAATAAAATCTTAAAAAAAAAAAAAAAAGAACTTATTAAAAAAAAAAGAAATCACAGTTTAACAGAACACAAAGGAAACCTTGACTTAGCTCTTAGCTCTTACTACACAAAAGGAAAAAAAATAGCAGGATTAAGATCAGAAGCAATGATCTTAAAAATAAGTGTAAGGGAAAAATTAATTTGATAAGTATGCTAGCCAATTGGCTTCTTTCTTTGAAGCTGTGTCTTTTTTTTTTTTTTTTGGAGGCAGTGACATTTAGGGAGGTGTTTCACTCAACAGCAACCAAAGAAAGAAAGAAAAAAGAAAACAACTGATCCATTTTAAAAAACATGGACAGGAAAAACAAACTCGCAACTAATATCTGGCACGTCCCTTCAGCAGTCTGATGGTGGTAAACACACCGTTTTGAATCCCACACTCACATCAGGTAATACGCGTGAGTCAGTGGCTCGGGTTCCTGCTATTATGTGTTCAGTGCTTATGACTGCCCAAATTGCTGTCCTGGGTATTTCAGGCACGTAGCAATTGGAGGTACTGCCGTAGGAATCGCAGCTGAACTCCCCAGCAAGTCTCATATTAAACTTAGGGTCTTAACTGTGGGGTTTTCCAGAAGGTATCTCCTCCAGCCCAACCACATGGACACACTGTCACCTTTTCGTATATAAATCCCTACATATGGAAGGTGCTTAGGTATGTGTTTTATCTGCCATCGTCAGTCAGTCCCTACATGATTATACAGCAAGGGACTGGGTATAAATCTTCAATTCTGAACAGTCATCTCATTGGAATCAGCAGTTAATTCAGATTAAAGCAGATTAAGGGTGTCGGGGACTGGATGCCACTGATTGCGATGATTCCTCCAGAATAAAAACAACAACAACAACAATAACATCAAAACCACCACGGCATGGAAAATTGATTTTAAAGTTCCATCTCTGGTGTACCTTTGGCCTTTCTGATCATAGTATCCTCCAAACTAGACCATTCCAACTGGTAAACCTGATGGGCAGTAAATGGGTCACGAATATGCCGCATATATTGCCCCCCTCCCCCACTGGAGTGGCCATGCATTACCCAAGAGGGCTGAGCTTGGATCTGGTACTCACTGACTGGGGGTGACCTGGGCCACTCACTCCTCCATGCTGGACACAGATGCTCCTTTCCTGTGTGCCATGATGCAGAAAGGCCACAGTGCTGTTCTATCCTGCCCCCCTCCTCTCCAAATGGGCTATCGATTAGGTTCATAAGATTAGCCACTCTATTTAAAATATCTGGGAAAGTGACACCTTCATAGACTTGCATCTCATTCCTCAATTTCAGCTTCTTTTTTAAATACAATATATATTTTTATAACACAAAGATATTTTAAGTGGTACAGAAGAGTAAAGACAGAAGCAAAACAAATAAAATAGCAAAGAAAAACCAAACTAAATCCTACAACCCAGAAATCATAATCACTGATTGCTCAGGTAAAGTTACTTAGAGAGAATAGGTAAATAGAAAGGCTTTTATACTACTGGGCCATATTATACTATTTTAAACACTTAGAATTGATTTTAATTTAATTCAAATTTAATTTACTACAAATAAATATAAATCGAAGTGAAGCAAAAGGAATTACTGAGTTTAAAATAAACACTTGCTTCCCATCTGTCATGGGAAGATGACTTGTTTAAAGTTAATTTTTACTTTTTCCATAACCCAGCCACCCTACACCCCCCCTGCCCCCAGCAACCCTGAGATTAAGAGTCTCTTATGGGGTGCCGGGGTGGCTCAGTTGGTTAAGCGACTGCCTTCAGCTCAGGTCATGATCCCGGAGACGCAGGATCGAGTTCCACATTGGGCTCCCTGCTCGGCGGGAGGCCTGCTTCTCCATCTCTCACTCCCCTTGCTTGTGTTCCCTCTCTGGCTGTGTTTCTCTCTGTCAAATAAATAAAACCTTTAAAAAAAAAAGAGAGTCTCTTATGGTTTGTCTCCCTCCCCGGTCCCATCTTGTTTCCTTTTTTCCCTCCCTACCTCTCAAATTCCTCGTATTAGAGAGGTCATGTGATAATTGTCTTTCTCTGATTGACTTATTTTGCTCAGCATAATACCTTCCATCCACATCATTGCAAATGGCAGGCATTTGTTCTTTTTGATGGTTGCATAGTATTCCATTTTAGAGATGTACCACTTCTTTATCCATTCATCTGTTGAGGGACATCTACGTTCTTTCCAGAGGTTGGCTAACGTGGATACTGCTGCTATAAACATTTGGGTGCATATGCCCTTTCAGATCAAAACTTTTGTATATAGACAGTTTCATCAAGGTTAGCCACAATCGCATGGGATGGTACCTAGCCAGGAACCAAAATGCACAATGCGTACACCCTGTCCTACCTCTTAATACCTCTGTGGCAGCTTTGGAAGACAGACATAGAAATGGCATAACCTAAGGGAATTGCACACCAAGGGTGCACTGGGTCACACAGAATGGGTCATGTGGAGTACTGCCATTTAATTCTGCCCAGGTCTGAGGTGGGTCCACGTGACCTGCAACAATACAAGCAGGCCACACCAGCTGCCTTAAACCCAACAGCAGGAATCAGAGTGAGCTGCCAACATACAACTCAGGTGATGTCACCCCTCTCCTTAATTCTGCAAAGTTTTCCCTTTTAATTATGTATTTATTTTGAATAAAAGCAAACAGGTAACTCTGTCTGCATGGTTTGACATTTTCCACTTTCATTGCCAGTCTCATTGCATGCAGAGCCAATATCACTTTGCAAAACTTCAGCCACCTCAGGCTCTAGAGGCTCTTCGAATGTTCTTTCCCACTTCAGGGCTGCTCTCCTTGCTGCTGGTCCTCTGATCTTCTCCCCAGTTTCCAAGGGGATCGAATCCTTTCATCCTTGAGGTTTCAGCCTAAACCTCATGTACTCAGAGGCCTTCTCTGCCCGCACTAGCCAGAACAGCCCTGGTTTCCCTCATGGCCATGGTCGGTCTCTTCTGACCACCTGCTGTTTGCATTATCTACAGAAAGCGTCAGTCCTTTCTACCTTCAACTCACTCAGGTCCTATCATTCACTATTCTGTCTCTCGTGCCCAGCACAGTGGCTCCCAGGGAAGGACCCTCTCAGAACTTGCTAAATGACTGATCCAGGAAGAAACGAGAATCTACAACATGGCTGGATCCATCTATGGACATTTTCTTATGGTTGAGCCTCTACTCCCAGATGAAGACATAGAGGTTTCTTTTTTTAATTCCTTCACCATTTTATTGGACTCTTCAACATTTGTCTCTAAATAAGAAAGCAATATATTTAAATTTTCAAGACCAGAATTTCCCAACTTATTATCAGCTGTGCTAAGAATGATTACCATACAACCTATAACATTAGTTTGGACAATTATCCCCTCACAAAGAGAGCCATGATCAAATAAATCTAGGAAACACTCCACATTATTTCTTTTTTTGCCTTGCAAATTCACAACGCTCCAAAAGAATTATCGTAGAGAAGCCTGATGAACTGTAACTAACCCAAGATTTTTCATACTTGTTTGACAACAGAACCCCTTTTAACCACTACCAATTAATAGCCACAAGGACTAGTATTTCCAAGAATACATTTTAGAAACAACTTTCAGGTAAATATATAGAATAAAATGTCAAATGTTGTATTTTTAAGAGCACTGACTAGGTTCAAGGTAAAGATACTGGTGATAAAAATCTAAAACAGTGAGGATGCCTGGGTGGCTCTGTTGGTTAAGCGACTGCCTTCGGCTCAGGTCATGATCCTGGAGACCTGGGATTGAGCCCAACATTGGGCTCCCTACTCGGTGGGAAGCCTGCTTCTCCCTCTCTCACTCCCCTTGCTTGTGTTCCCTCTCTTGCTGTGTTTCTCTCTGTCAAATAAATAAATAAAATCTTTTAAAAAATTTGAAACACTGATAGTTAAAAGTCATGACCTCTACACCAGAGGTGAATTACATGATATCATATATCCTAATTACATGACAATTATCATCTACACTGTGTACTTCTTCTGTTGATCTGCTGGACAGTTAAATGGTCCCCATCAGTGATGTTACTAGGAGTTCAACCCAAAGCTGAGCAAGTCTGGAAGGGTTAGACAGCAAAATTTTACCATGAATGCAAACATAATTCATTTGACCTCATTTGCCATAGCTGAGAGGCAAAGAGTCATGCATATTTAATCATAAATGCAGGAAATAGCAAAAAGCTTTTATTTCCCCGCACCACAAAAGATGGATTTTCTTAGGGCTCCTCCCACCCAAACCAGGAACAAAACAGAGATGTCAACATTAGCACTGGCAAAAAGATACACTTCTAGCATTAACATGGATTATATAGTTAATAATGATTAAGAATCAAAATAGCCAGAATGACAGAAAGATAATGGATTAAATCTAAGGCTGATCTTTGATTACAGACAGAGAGCTTAAGAACTCACTACAATTGAAATGTCAGCACTAATATAAGAAAGAACAAGAGAGGGGAACTGGAGAAGGATGCGGCCCATAGTGGTAACTGAGCAGAGAAGCACACAGGAGAGGGACTCAGCCCAGGGAATAGCAGGGAAGGAGGGTCGGGGTGAGAACCAGTACAATCACTATCCCTCCCCTCCCCCCCCACTACTCTGGGATGCTGTCTGACTGATGATCTAGTACCAGAATGTGTTCTTCAACTTGATCTGTAGTTGAAATATAAAATACTAAAACAGAAAGCACCTGACATTATATTTTACTACTAGCATATTCTTAAGGGACTAGAAACACTGCCCTGGTGGGCTAGAACTTTATCCCCTCAAAAATAAGAACATTAAATGAAACTTCACTCGTTGAAAATTCGTGACAATTCCAACAGATCTGAAGATAACCACCGGGTCTTTAAGATAACCAGCGTGTGAACAAACCAATAGTGGGAAGAAGATGGCAGAGGGAGCCGCTAAGAGGGTTCTCTGGGATCTGGTGTGTGCTTACTCCCAGCCCCAGTCCCCAATTATCCCCCACCATCACCTTTGCCCTGTTTTGGACTTTATACTCCAAGCATCCCAAACTACGCTGCTTCCCACACATGCCATGTTCTCTCAGGCTGCTCCCTCTGCTCAGAATGCCCTTCTACCATCCATATCACCCCCTCTTGCCTAGCTGAATCTTTCAAGGTTTGGCTCAGGTGCCTTCCGTGAGCCCCCCTCCTTCCCAGTCTGGTCAAGTGCATCTTTCAGTCCTTACACAACAGCAGAATATTTATACTATACCGTATGGCCTATCTACTTGGCAATTTATTTGTGAGGCTTAGAACCCCAGTGTCTTCCATACTGAATAGTCAACAGTGATCAATAAATATAGGTTAGAATGAATACATGAAAAAAAATTGTAAAAAGAAACAGAAGAGTGACAATCTGAAACTGAATTCGGTCAATAATCAGCAATCCTGGGTTCTGGAGCCTACTGACTCATGAGTACTTCGTTTGACAGGCCAATTGCACCTGGGGCAGCTCTGCCTTTACCCAGGAACCCCGGTCTATATCCCACCCAGGCCCCACTTCCTTCCCTGTGCTACTCTTTTACACTCTCTGCTTAAACTACCAAGACACACTGCCATGTTAGTGAAACTCTCAGCAATCAACAGTTCACTATAAGTGGGCAAAAGGCTCTTTGCATACAGACCGTTAGAAATAATTTTTATCACTTTTCCACAGCAAAGAACAGATGTAATGGCCCCACAAGTCATTTGAACTATTGGTGCAGCCACTCAACTATAAATTTGCAAGTTTCACTGACCAGAATAATGGTGTTAATTGTGGTGCTCTGGTTTCAGGATCTACAATTTAGGCAGAACCAGATTTGATTTAAAAAATATATATTGATTGTACTTTAATGATGGTAGCGGCAAGCAGAAACAGGGCCCCAGGAGATGAAATGTATTTTTCTACTCGTGTGTTCTGAAACATGCCACTAAACTTGGCTCCGGAAATGTCATTTTCATGCCAAATTAAAAGTAAACATAATTATGTGTAAAATATCAAAAGTACCTAATTAAAGCACTCTGAGGCTAAAATATGCAGACAGACATAACTAGTTCTAACTTATTTCATAAGAATTTCATTATTTATTTATTGAAAAGTGTCATTCAAAAGCATTCAACTCACTTGTGTTTATAAGAAGAGCTTAAAAACTGGCAGTGATTTTCATTTTAATTCCTTCCTGATTTTCTGCTTTGGGACATATATAAGCATCTGATTATTTTGATACTAAAAGGGGGGTAAAAAAGAACACAGGCAATTTTAAGGATGGAGAGGCGGCGAGTGAAGATAAAGCCTGATGAGTCATGACAAGCTTGCCGCAAATAAAAACACTGGTATTGTGACCAGATGTGAAACTATCCACCATACCAACAGGAAGACCTGTCTCCCAGTCCACTCCATCCTTGTGCAATGAATAATTCCCAGGGCGGCAGTGCCCTCTCTCAGCTGCGGGGAGTGAGCCATCAATCGCCCCCAAAGGCACTGGATCCAGAGGTGAAGCTGACACCAGGCTTTGTGAAGGAGCCTCCAAGAAGGGCTAGAAGGGGACATGGCTTAAAGCTTCCCCAGAGGGGCCCCCGCCATGATTCATGGCACTTCTGTGGGGGAAAAGAGAAAACCAGAAGATAACAGGAAAGGAACTTAAGAGGCCTAAAGCCCTGCTCCAGATTGGCAAGAAAAAGTCTCACTCCTCCAAGAATTTCCCATTTACATGCCCAAAATGTTGTGTTAGGTGCTAGCATTTCCCATTTCTTAAAATCAGGCTAATAGTGAAAAAGGGAAGAATGTGAAAAGGGTTAAGGTGAGAAAATAAAGGAGCAATACCCAGAAAGTGCCAAGAAAGAAGAGTCACATAAGTACTAGGTCTGAAAGTTGAGCTCATCATAGACCTTGTAGGAGAAGAATGTAGGAAGACACAATCAGTCATGGAACTCCAGCACATCCTCCACAGAGAATGCTGCTTCTAGAATGCTCAACTAGAATGGGACTTGCCCTCCTGGCATACACTAAAATGCTCGATGGAATACTGGCAACTGTTTCCAGACTAAGACAACAGGACATGGAAAATAGTACTAAGACAAGGGAAGCCCACAGGGTGAGCCCACATTTGCCCTGGCTTTATACCTATGAGTCCACGCTGGAAGTGGCACAGGGAGGCAGAACCCAAGCAGAGCACTGTGTCCCTGGGCTTGGAGATCAGAGCTTGCAGCCACTGAGGCAACTGAACTTTGTGGGGCTGGGAACTGGGAGGAGGTTGCTCTCTAGAGAGTTATCCAGAAGGCTGGCAGTCTCCCACAGTCCTTGACTCACTGCTGGGATGTCCCAGTGAGGAGTAAGGCTCTGTGAGGCCTAGCAGAGGGTAGCTGATGCAAGGCTGTGACATAAAGGAAGCTACCAGATGCTGCCCTGCACTGAAAGCCAGTGAAGCCCTGCTGTGGCCAGAGTGAAGGAACCTCACCTAACTCCTTCACATTCAGTTAAGACCAGAGAAGGGCCATACCTGTGGAGACAAAAAAGAAAAGAAAAAAAGAAAAAAAAAGTACTCCTTAAAGCAAGGAGTCATGCCGGCTCTAAGAACAAAAACTAAATTAGAGCAGTCCCCACAGAGAATAAAACCAAGTCTGATAGGATTTAAGGATTCCACCAATAATTTAACTACTGGTCAGGAAAGAAACCAATCTCCTTCAAGGAAGACAATGCCCTTAATATTCCCTACAAAAATTATCCTAGTTGTCCAATATATAAGAAATTACAAGTCATACAAAGAAGTAGAAAAATGTGACTCACAATAAGGAAAAACAAGCATTCAATATAAAGACACCAAGAAATGACCCAGATGTGGGAATGAGCAGACAGGAATGTTAAAATAGTTATTTTCAATATGTTCAAGGACTTAGAGGAAAATACGGACATATGCATGAACAGATGGAAAAATCTCACCATATAAAGAAAAAATTAAGGAAACCAATTCTACTACTGCAAAGTAATAAATTTAAAATTCAAAATTCATCAGATGGGCTTAATAGCCTATTGGACACTAAAGAATAGAGGATCAGTGACTTTGAAGACAGATGAGTAGAAATTATGCAATTTGAAGAACACAGATAAAAGTATTAGCCAAATAAAGTAGACCCTCAATGGAGAGAGTCTCAATAATACAAATGATCTAAGACATGTTAACTGTTGGAAGAGAAAAGAAAGAATGAGGCAGAAAAATGTTTAAGGAAATAATAGTTGAATATTTTCCAGCTTGATAAAAAACATCTACTACAGATCCAAGAAGCTCAAGAATCAGATGGATAAATACAAAGAAAATCACTACTAGCCACATGATGTCAAACTGCTGAAAGCCAATCCAGAGAAAATTATAAAAGCAGTCAGAGAAAAAAAACAAAGATATTACCTCCGAGGAACAATAATTCAAATTGCAGCTGACTTTTCATCAGAAACAATGAAGACTGAACAATAATGAAACAGCCATCTTTATACTTTTTTGGAGGGCAAGAAGGGGGAGAAACCCTGTGACCCTTGTAAACCCACAGTTCTATACCCAGTGAATATATCTTTCAAAAGTGGAGGTGAAAGAAAAACATCTTCAGAAAAGATAAAACCTAATAAAATTCATCTTTAGCAGACTAAAGGAGATAGTCTTCTTTAGTGCAGAAGATACTGCACTACAAGGAGATATTTCTGCAGGCTGAAGGAAAACAATACCAGTTCAAAACTCACAACACAGGAAAGGAAGAAGAGCACTGCAAATGGTAAATATGTAGGTAAACACAAAATACAACCTTTCTTTCTTAATTTCATTAAAAGAAAACTTTGTAAAGGCAAAATAACATCCTTATGCTGCATGGTTTATAATGCACATAGAAGTAAAATATAGGACACAACACACCAAGACAAGAGGTTAAATATAATTATATCATCGAAAATTTCTTACACTGTACATGAAGTATATAGTATAAACTCTGAGAAGATTGATAAATTCAATATGTGCAGTGTAATTCTCAGGGCAATGATTTAAAAATACGAAGGGTTAAAGCTAAAAATTTTGATTTACAGTAAATTAATCTATTAAGGAAAAATGAAGAAAAGAAAGAAGATAAAAAGAAATGTGGGACAAATAGAAAACAAATGGTTTTCCTCAACTCAATCATAAAAAGCATACTAAATTGAAACTGACAAAATACTCTGATTAAAAAGCAGAGACTGCCAGATTGAAAAAACAAAATCCAACTCTATGCTACCAGAAAGGGACTAATATAAAAATATAGGAGGTCAAGGTGAAAGGACAGAAAAACATATACCATGTAAATAATATGCATTTAAAAAGATAGTGTGACTATCCTATCAATAAAGACTCAAGTCAAGGAGTAGAAGTGTAAAGGATAATTCATAAGGATAAAAAGGTAGAGTTTTCAGAACGACAAAACAGGTATAAATACATATGTGCATAATAACAGCACTTCAACACAAGAAAGAGGTGACAGAACTAAAGGAAAGACAATCCCAGAATCACAGTTCAGTATTCCAATACACCTCTGTCGGTAATTGACAAAAACATTAAACCAAAACTTAGTAAGGATTTAGGCATTTCAAACACAATCAATGAATGGACATTTTAAATCATCACATCCAAATGCTGGGTAGCTCAGTCGGTTAAGAGACTGACCCTTAATTTCAGTTCAGGTAATGACCTCAGGGTCATGAGATCGAGCCCTGTGATGGGCTCCATGCCATGGAGCCTGTTTAAGCTTCTCTCTCCCTCCTCCTCTGCCCCTCCCTGCTGCTTGCAAACATGTGCTCTTTCAATCTGCCTCTCAAAAAAAAATAAAAAATAAAAAAAATAATAAAAAATAAAAACCATTTGATCCAGAAACATCAAAATTCACATTCTTTTTGTGTACAAATACATTCTCTAGAAAGAGCAATTAAAGTCAAAATAAATTTCAAATTGTTAAAACACTACAGAGAATGGCATATGAAAATAAAATAAATTAGAAATCAATGTGTCTAGAAATTCTCAATATTTAAAAATTAACAGCACTTGTAAATAACCTGTTTACCAAAGAAAAATATCAGAAAACTGAAATTGAGTGATAAACACACAAATGTATAGGATACAGATAAAGCAGTGCTTAGAGGGAAATACGGAGTTTTACTTTTTTTTAATTTTATATTTTATTTTTTCCATAACCCAGCCACCCTATCCCCCTACCCTCCAGCAACCTTCAGTTTGTTTCCTGAGATTAAGAGTCTCTTATGGTTTGTCTTGGGGCACCTGGGTGGCTCAGTGGGTTAAAGCCTCTGCTTTCAGCTCAGGTCATGATCTCAGGGTCCTGGGATCAAGGCCCGCATCGGGCTCTCTGCTCGGCAGGGAGCCTGCTTCCCCCTCTTTCTCTGCCTGCCTCTCTGCCTATTTGTGATCTCTCTCTCTGTCAAATAAATGAGTAAAATATTTTTTTTAAAAAAAGAGTCTTATGGTTTTTCTAAATACCTACAAAAGATAAAAGGCTTCAAGTCTCTTATCTAAATTTCCTTTTTAAGGGGCGCCTGGGTGGCTTAGCGACTGCCTTCGGCTCAGGTCATGATCCTGTAGACCCAGGATGGAGCCCCACATCAGGCTCCCTCCTCCAAGGGAAGCCTGCTTCTCCCTCTCTCACTCCCCCTGCTTGTGTTCCCTCTCTGGCTGTGTTTCTGTCAAATAAATAAAATCTTTAAATTTCCTTTTTAAGCAAGCCAGACAAAGGGGGGAAAATTAGACCCCAAATAATTAGATGGATAAAGATAACAAAATTAATGAAATTAAAAACAAACAAAAATAAATGTTGCTTATTGAAGTAGTACTACAACTGATAAACTCTTAATGAATACTGATTAAAAATAAAGGAAAACACAAATTGCAAACATCAGAAAGTAAGCCTACTGGATCCTACAGATCCTAAAATAAAACCACCACATACCAGTAAATTTTAAAAACTCAGATGAAATAGACACATTCCTTGAAAAACATAAGTTACCAATATTGATTCAAGAATTAGCTTAACTAATGCCCAAACTGAAGAATAGTTATTTTAAAGTTGCAGATCAGAATTCTTCATAAAGATAGCCTTAAACATTTCTAATAGACTATTCAAACCCAGCAAGATGTAGAAAAAAGTCATGAACAAGTAGGGTTTCTTCCAAATACACATTTGACTCAATAGTCAAAAAATCAATGTAATTGACGATAAGAGCGTAAGAAAAAACCTACCATCACAATAGACACAGAAAAAATATTTGACAAAATCAATACCTATATATGGTGAAAATTCAGGAACCTGGGCAGAGTGTGCAGCATTATAAAGGCCATCTGTAAAGAAGTGACAGAGTGATGGAATAACTAGGATCCACATACAGGAAAATTAATCTAGACACAGACCTTAACACCCTTCACACAAATTCAGAATGGATCACAGACCTAAATGCAAAACGCAGTACTTAAAATTCTTGGACCCTATCATAGGAGAAAATCTATAAACTTGGGTATGGTGAGGACCATTTGGATACAAAATTAAAGACATGATTCCTGAAAAAACAACTGGTAATCTGGACTTTACTAAAATTCAGATCTGCTCTGGTAAAGACCATGTCAAGAAAATAAGAACAAGCCACAGACTGGGAGAAAATATTTCCATAAGATACACGTCATAAAGACTGTTCTCCAAAATATACAAAGAACCCTGAAAACTCAACAATAAGAAAATAATCAGATTTTTTTAAAAGGGCCAAAGATCTTAATAGACACCTCTCCAAAGAACATACACAGATTACAAATAAGCGCATAGAAATATGTTCCATATCATACATAGGTCATCAGGGAAATACAAATTAAAACAATGAGATACCACAACATTCCTACTAGAACGGCCAGACTTCAGGACACTGACAACACCAAATGCAAAAGAGCATATGGAACAAGAACTCTCATTCATTGCTTGCAGTAATGAAAAATGGTACAGCCACTTTCGAAGACAATTTGGCCGTTTCTTACAAAACTAATAGTCTTACAATACCATCCAGCAAAAACAGTCTTTGGTGTTTACAGAGAGAAGATGAAAATGTATGTCCACACAAATGCTTGCCCATGGATGTCGATAGCACCTTTATTCAAAGCTGTCATAACTTAGAAGTAATCAATTACATCCTTCAATAGGTGAAGTGATAGACTGTGGTACATTCACACAAAGGATTACTCAATGCTAAAAAGAAATGAAATACCTAGCCACAAAAAGGCATGGAGGAAACATAAACACGTATTACTAAGTGAAAGGAGGCAATCTGAAAAGACTACATATTGTATGATCCCAACTATATAACATTAAGAAAAAGGAAACACTATGGAGAAAGTAAGAAGATCAGCGGTGGCCAGGGAATGGGGGAAGGAACAGAGAATAGATGGAGCACAGCAACTAATGTTCATTTTGTATCTGGTAATTCTATTATGGTTATATGAGGGGGGAGGGGAGGGGAGATCCTTCTCCTATATCTGAGATTACACCAGCGATTTCCTTTAAAACACCCTTGATGGCCTCCGTGTGTGTGGGCGCCCCCGTGCGTGTGGGCTCCCCCGTGCGTGTGGGCGTCCCTGAGCGTGTGAAGATGTGGTCCATATATACAATGGAATACTACGCCTGCATCAGAAAGGACAAATATCCAATTTTTGTAGCAACATGGACTGGACTGGAGGAGATTATGCTGAGTGAAATAAGCCAGGAAGAGAAGGTCAAGTATCACATGGTTTCACTTACTTGCGATGCATGAGGGGTAACCTGGAGAACAGTG